>CM046436.1:2991949-3117648 GCA_025506505.1 Flaveria sonorensis | reverse complement strand
CACGAAACTGTTAGCAGAACAAATGTCCATCTACTTCCTCACAAACACAATCTAAATCGAACAAACAAACAATTAAAACAATCTCATACCGAATCTAGAAAATCGTTAGAATCTAAATCATTTAAAATCCTATATGCGTACCGTGATCCGGAAGAAGAAACAAGAAGACATAGCAGAAACAACACCGACGGAAAGAGTCCACTTCCTCATTGCGATCTGAATCTTCGGAGAGGTTGTTGTTACGCGAGATTTGGTTTTGAAGTTCTCGTTGTTGGTTTCAGAGTATTTATATACTGGGGAGTAGCGAAGAGTGTGATGGGGGAGAAGGCCACGAAGAATGGACGTGTGAGATGAGGTTTTGTGGTGCCAACGTGGAGGATCTGATGGTTGGTTATGCAGGATGGTGTTACGTGTCGGTGTGTTATTGGTGGTGGTGCCTCATGCTACGTGGAGAGGGTTAGAGGGGGGTTGGGTGTTTAATGATTAATGTTTAAGTCTCCTTTGAGGAGGATGACTGACCGACTTGGGCGTGAGGGCCTACCGTAACAACCCTGGAACACCCCGTGGCCAATTTTTTTCTCTAAAGCTAAGCTGTAATGTATGAAATTTTTTCCACTAATTCACATGTCAACTTAGGACTGGTTTAATTCGTAAAATGTTATCCAAAGAAATTAGAATCTAAATTGTAATATTGTTAAAACTGATGAGTGTTAGTTGGTAAAATTTGAATGAAATTAGAATGTTAATTTTAAACATTTTATTGAAATGTTAAATATTTTATTACGTAAGTGAAAAGAAAGTGAATTTTAATTAATATGAGAAAAAAATTTCAAATCCAATTCCATTTGTTAATCAACAAAATAGGATTTTGGATGGAAAATATTTTATTTTAATTTCAATTTAAGTGAATTCTGTGAATCAAACGAGGTCTAATTTGTTTATCATAACACATCAACTCTTAAATAATTAAGAAGAAACATATGCCTTATGCACATTAGTATCACTAGACTACACACTACTTAACATATACAAAAAGCTTTTACAAAAATTTCATCACCCTTCTTTTATAAAAGTAATAATTAATTACCAAATTGACTGTTTATTTTAACATTGATACAAGGCTTAAACTATATTACCTAATAAGTTAAGTAAGTTGACAGGTATCACATGTGAGGGTGTTATTAGTGTTTCGCTATCGTCTTCTACTTTTTGATAAATAATCTAGTTCTTCGATGTATAAGTTAAGTTGAAAGAAACATTAGTATGTCTACTGTCATTATACCGTATGTTTTTCTTTTATAAGGCAAAGTAGACAAAAATCACCATTTCAAATCTAGTGCACATATTCATGGTGAAAAACCAAACTGAGATCTATTATGTCAAGTTTGATTAAAGCACTTCAACCAACCAAACGAAAGAAGCAACAGGTGATGCTAGAATGATTTATGATACTTTCGAGTTTGATCAAGTATATACAAAACCAAGAACAGTTCGTATGAAATTCTTTATGATACTAGTAAACAGTAAATTTGGAGACGGTGTGTCTCATTCAACCCTTCCAAGATTTTTAGCACAAACACATAAAAATCTAACTAGATTTGAATATGCAACTGTTAGGAGCATATTATTTATGTGTGAACTTGCTGGCAAGCCGTGTAAGCTACATCATAATTGAGCCAATGTTACTTTGATAAGAGTTGCACACCCCATGTTTGATGTAATGCCTTTAAGTTAAGACTTGTGTTTTTATGGGATAAGTTGTAACATGGTTATTCATTAACAAGCCTTTTATTTATTTTTACTCATAACACTATGAGTCTATGACTTTTGCAATATGCTAGCTATATTGAATCTTTCAACATTTGTGCCTTTAAATGTTTAAAGTTTGGATATATCTTATGCATGGATCCAAATAGCATATTGTTGCAGTTATAGTTTGCTCTGTTAGCCGAGGGACTCGGCTGCTCTACTTTGTAGGATAGAGAAAATATTTGTTTTCATTCTCCACATTCCTACCAAAGAGTGGAGTTTTGTTACATTAATACTGTAAAAGCAATCCGAAAACACATAATCTGATGTTCAATTGTATGCTTAGAGTAGCTCTAGCGCACATTTAGCTTGACTTGCCTACTAAGTCTTCTTAATATTTCCTGTATCACCCTTATTTCAGATGATATAACAATATATTTTCTAGAAATTTTGTCATAGGTGTATACAGTGTTGGCAGATCCACGGCGGATGGTAGAAGGAGAATTTCAAGTAATGATGATTCTTGAAGGGTGGAATGAAATACATTCTTTCTGTACCAAATAACTCATTGCTCATCAACTTGGAATTCTTTATGTAATACATGTTTATCATCTAACATTTTTTAACATATGTCTATTTTATAAAGAATATGTCTCACTAACTCCACCATTCGTAATGTTCAGTATTAGATAAACTTATACGAACATGCATTTCACAGCTCCTACCTCGTATAAAGTTCACCACATCCTCATTTCATCTTCTCATGACTAAACTTCCCACCAGGATCTGTGTGAAGCTCACCACATTCGATACTTAGGTGATCACCAGACTGGTTGGTCAGAAATATCACACTAAAACAGTTATAAACTAGTGAAATACTCAATATGTTAAAAACTTTACTATGTTGATATCCAAGTTATCTACTTAAGCCCAAAAGCCCGTCTAGCTCAGTTGGTAGAGCGCAAGGCTCTTAACCTTGTGGTCGTGGGTTCGAGCCCCACGGTGGGCGTTTCCTAATTTTATTTTTTTTTTTTTTTTATTTTTATTTTTTTTTTTATAATTTTTAGTTTAAATGTAAACTTTAAATGACTCAATTCCAAACATGTGTTTTCTTGCTGCCAACGGCCAGGAAAATGATATTTCTAAATTTGTTTGTCATTTATGATTTTGTTAAGTATTATAAACCGATTTGAAAATAATATTTTGTTGGAGTAGATACACCAAATGGTAACTGGTGTTTCAGAAACTACAGCAGTTACTTGTCCGTGGACGTTGATCGAACTGCGTACCCATTATTAACAATATTTACAATTTTGAAACACATATTTATAGATTATAATTAATCAATATATTAAGATACGAGAACAGAAAACTTAAGATCACTAGTAGTTAAGTTTATGGTAAAACTAGTTTTATTGAGCACATATATATTTCTTTTGATGAAATAAAAACTTATAGATTATCGACTATCAGAATGTCATTGACTCATTGTAAAATATATAATTTTGTGACTATTATGTGCGAATGTTTTAGTTAGTGATTAATCGGTTTAACTATATAACATGTATATGAAACTAAAAAACAAATAAAATATAAACATCTAGAGTTACATTGATTATAATTTCAAGTTTCAATTGAAATAAAGATTCAAATGTATGTATTTTTATCATTTAAAAAACATTTAAAAAATAAAAATACTATGTTTTGTTGGTTCAATTAAGTTGTGAAAGCTCAAGAGTTATTGAGTCCATTCTTTGTTCATGAAATCAGGTTTAAACGACTATTGAATGACCAACTTATAAAGAGCTTCCTCAACAAGAAAATTCATGAAAATATATCATAGAATTTGTTCGTGTTAGTAACATTTTATGTTTTCTAAAGAAAAATTCGTATATTAAATAGTAGTTATAAACTAAAGATGTGTTTCAACTAACTATAATAAAACGTATCAAATGATAAAACTTCCCGGTTTACCCCCTTCAACTTATATGGTTTAATATTATCTATGTTTTAATATAGATTTTGTCAAACCAAGACGTATATTGGGCTTTTTTTTTTTTTACAATAATTAAGTTGTGTTATAGCTATCATAGTATTAGCTATCACTATTGATATCATATAATAATTTATGACATGTTAACTGATATGATATGATATATTTGAGTTATTATCACTAATTCTATTGATGATTTTTATGTTTTATAGCTTCTACAATTGTTTAAAAAGAATAAAAACTTCAGACACTAGTAGCAAAAACAAGACTCACCGAATATTATAGGGTCCACCAACCCATTCGCCTGTGCAATGGATTTATTAGGCATTGACAATCCACATCTAACTCACTCATCCATCTGATACGATCTACTATTGCTAGATATGAATGGACTAAATGAACAACCAATGAATATAAAATAAATGTGAATGTTTTCTAGAACAACTTTTATTCTACATATATATTAACTATCTACACATGTATTTTGTTCGTCGTAAAATTTCTTTTTTAGTGTTATATGTATGCGAAAATCTCAAACGCCTCCCCTAGATTTATGCAATCTCCTCACTTTTGTCCTAATAAAAAATTTTATGGGTCCGTCACCGGTATCCTTTGAAACCCATAGATCATCTATTTTCATCCAATATATGAATAGTAAAAACATCTAAAACATTTTTATATATAATTTGTTTAAAACATAGAAAAATAAGTTAATAGCTTTCACGATGAGCAATTTAGGGTTTAGGTAATTGATATGAATATTGATAAAGAAATTTATTAAAACTAAATGAAAATAAATATATGTATGAATGAAGAGAATTATACAAACGATTATTAGTTATATATCTTCACGCCATATCTTATTCATTATTATAGCAAAGATCATCCTCATCTCTATAATGTTCCCGTCTTTGGACCCATATAGAGGTATTTACCGGCACACATCAATAGACATTTTCATATCATTTAACTAATAACAATGATAATGCCAAATACGTGACTTGCATTAAACTCTATAGAAAATGATAGTTTTTTTTATAATATTTCTTTTATGACCATAAAAATACATTATCGGGAAAAGTTATCAGTACTAATCAATATCATGCTATCACTATTACCTTTAAGGACTTAATTCTTATCACTTCATTTTTCAAGGCGAAATCTTTTTCTTACTTATTGGTCATAGAAATAAACTTTAATCTATTTATTTAAGCATCTTCATTTAAGAACTCTTTTCATATATGACTTGTAATTTAATATCTTTATTAAACAAAATGAATTTAGTATGACAATAAAACCTAAACATTTTTTGCACTGAAAAAATAATTTTATAGCTAAAATAACCATTTGATAATTAATATAAGTAGGACTATACAAGTAAACATACATTGTAACCAATAACGAAAGCAACAATAGATTTGATGTGTCATAAATTGTTATGAACACGGAAGTGCACAAATAAGGAACATTATACTTTGGTATTTAATAAAGTTTGTTAGATCACCTCAATATAGAACCCATAACGATAAGAGAGATTAGTTAAGGAATCCAAATTGCCAATAACACAAACCACAAGGTCTAAACTAAACTTTCACCAAAAACACTTCCCAATCACCCAATCCAGAACATTCTCATCCAAACTTGTACATCACGTATAAACTGTTGTACATCGTCTTCAAATTAACAATTTTGCTCTGATAAATTCAACTCATCCGGTGGTAGATAAGAGTGAGGTTTCTACAACCCAAAAAACCCACCCAACATTCCCCCAATTAATACGCTCAAGATATTATTCAAATCCCTAATTTTCGATTCAAAGATTCACTCAAATCGAAATCTCAATTGGGTTTTCACTTTTCAATTTCATCTCACAATTTCGTCGATTCCGATGACGGTTTCCGATATAGTGGTCGGGAATTTGACGATGCTGTATCTGGCGGTGATAGCGGCGATCAAGGTGTACGGGCAGCTGAGTGGGCGGCGCTACGGCGGCGTAGCGGTGCTGATTCTGTCGACGGTGGCGGTCGGAGTGTGTTGGTCGGAGCGTTGACGTGGGATGTGTCTCGTAAGGCTGCGACGTATGGGTTGGTGACACGTGTTGGTGGTCAGGTGGAGCATGAGATATGTCGTGGTGGGATTTGTTGGCATGGTGTCGCCGTGAAGTCGCCGGCGTCGCAGCTCCGGTTCCGGCTGCCGCCACGTCGGAATATCAACGGCCAGTGAGATAACGGAGGGTACTGAATAATAATATAATAATATTAATAATGTATAATGTTTATAAAATGAATATATTGATGTGAGTATATAATGTCGACATCTTCGTGTAATGGGAAACGGATTCAACTTTATTTTGATTGCCATAACATATGGTAAATTTGAAGTTTAGATATGTTAATTTTTCAAAATATCTTTGGGACGTCGTGTACTCTAAGATATAGATGGTAAGTATAAACCGTTATTTTGAATAGTTGTGTACTTTAAAAGTTTTTGGTTATTGTTTATGGGTCAAACTTTTGAATGATTTTAGTTAAATTGGTTGTGTTTACGTCATTACAATTAGAGGAAGTTTGATTACTCAATTGATACGTTTAACCTACTTGTTTTATATGTTCTTTTAAATAGTGTTTTATGTAATAAAATAAAACTTTTTAGGGGTGTTCACTTCATAAGATGAAGGTTTAAATGATAGTTCAAACTTGGTTGCTTAAATTTATAAGTTTAAAAGTTTATTTAAATAGGAATAGATAACTTCTGTTTGGATTAAACCTATTGTGTTTGTCAATTAGTGCGTCACATATCATGTGTTTCATAAAATTTAGATTTGTAAGTAAGTTTTTATGGTGTGTTAGGCAATCACATCAACGACACATCATATCATATGATATGGGATATTTGTTATTGTTTCAAATTATATATATTACTAATTACTAATTTTTTATACATTATTTCTATAATACAAAAAAATTACTATTAAATATTCCTAAAGCCCTTGTTCGTTATCATGGCATTCCATGATGCCATATAAGAACATTAACATGATAAACTTAAATAGCGTTAGAATTATGTTATTCTCTTATGGTCTCACACTCCAACTCTAAGAACTGACTGGTAACATAGAGACATTAACGCGCGTGTGAAACGTTCCTCTTGACATTATGGGCATTAAGGGTTGATGTAAGTTTTGAGCAATCAAAAAAGGTGGAGATGACTTGTTTTATTAAGTAGTAAATTGTAAAATCTCCTAAATATTTAAAAACCAACGTGAAGAAATAGTTTGCATATGGGGCTCTATGTTTTGGCCATTGGTTTTTTAGGTTCTACAGTTTGCTCCCCAAACTGTGTTTATAACATTGTTGTCTTTGTGCTTTGTAGAGAGAGAGAGAGACTGGGTTTGTGAGGAGTGGAGCTCTGGTGGGGGTTACCGTCAGTCGCCGTCGGTCTCCGGCGGAGAGGGAAAGGCGGACATGGCGCGAGTCGCGTTGATGCTCACGGTCGCCGGTTGTTGCGACATTGTATTGGTTTGCCCTCTTTTCCGACTGATTCCGTGGTTTTGAGATGGTAGCATTCATGCGGCTGCCGGCGGTTCTCCGCCTGGGTTCTGACTGCTAGGCCGTTGGGCTCTCTTTGACTTTGGTTCTAACCGTGGATTTCGTGTTCGAGGGGGGCTCTGGGTTTCCTGATTTAGCAGGAAAACATGGTAGCCGGTGTTATCCTCCGCCGGTCGATTATCTCGACTGCGTTTCTTTGGTTGCCGAAGGAAATGAAATGGCCTTTTTTGGGATATGTCACCCGTTGGTATCACCGGAATCCTTGGCGGAGCTCGATGATGGTTGATATCTCCTCACCTGAGATATACTGCTGTTGGCTCACCTTTAGTTTCTTCTCTGCTATTAATCTATGACTTCGGCTATGATACAGCTCTTCCAATTGACGTGGTAAAGTAGTTGTAGCCATAGTAGAGATCTGAGCCTCCACTGATCAATTTGATCAAACCTTGGTGTTCTTGTTTATGTTTGTTATGCTTTATTATGTTGAGTTTGGGATGTTGAATAGATGATGGGGACTATTATTGTACACCTGATGATCTTTGGCTACGTAGTCTGTATTTATGTTTGTATGGTATAGTTGTGATTGAAGCTTATGATAATGGCTCCTAATAGGATGGTTGTGATGAATCCAGGAAAATATTCTGTTGTCTTGGCGTGATAATCATGTTTAGTGTGCAGCCACAACGATAAAACAGATCTGAGCCAATGTTTGAGACAACAGTTCTTAGGATTCAATGTATGCATTACCTGTGATTACCGAACGAAATCTTGTCAACTACTGCGTTGAACATTCGCGCAACGCGCAAGGTTGAATCATCCTAGTAAAGTTTATTTAATGAATTATTTTATTTATTAATGTTTATTTTTTATGCTTGTTTTTATTGATGAAACATCTTTTTTATTTTGATAACATTATTGTTTATTATTGTATTTAAGTAAAATGTATAATATAGTATATGTATATACTTACCAAATTGTAAACATGTAGTGTATGGTAGAACTTAATATGCAATGTCATTAATTCTGGTGATTTGCCCAAGCATTAGGGTGCCTTTTTCAATTAAAGTTTCATTTTTTATGCTATTTTTTTTAATGAAAACGTCACTTTTATTTTAATTAAATATTATTATATATCTCATTTTCCGTATATTTCATTATCTCATATAAAAAATGTTCTTATGTTTTTAGTAATAATTTTTTATTCTTAAATACCATCTAATAGACCTACACTTGTAAAATTAAAAAAATCATTATTTTTATAAATGGTTTATTTTTATAAATGGTAATTACCCATTTTATTTGAGATGAGCATCTTTAACAACTTGATGTTTAAAAATTAGGGTTGTTTGGCAAAATCTGATGAATAAGTGCTGAACCAGTAAGGGTCTGAACTAGTAAGAAGTCTAAACTAGTAAGAGGTTTGAACCATAAGTGTGTTTGATTTAAAAAGAAAAATTAATAAAATAAAAACAAAAATAAAAACCCATCATATGCCACAACCCTTCTCCGATCCTACTTCGATCTCACCCTGCGATCTTCTCCCCACCCCACAACCCCAAAACCCTAGACCCACCACCACCCCCAAATTCCCCACAATCAAAGCCACAATCTCCTCCGACAACCCCTCGAAACCCATCCCATCAAACACCGCCGCCCGCAACGAAAACATCCGCCAAGAAGCCCACCGTCGCGACTGGTACCGCCGGCGCCGCGATCTCATTCGCAACTTCAGGATCTCACTCGCCACCGCCACCGCCCTCGCCGTCGCAGACCGCCACCGCCGTGGCCGTCGCCATCGCAGACCGAATAAGGGGTTCGGTTCAGACCTCTTCTCCGGAAGATGCAAGCAACCAAACAAGCCACGTCTGATCGAGTCAGACTGCACGTCTGACCGGGGTCAGTCAGACCCAACCAACAGCCACTTACCTAATTTTAACTCTTTTGAAGTGTAGAGTAATGTCAACGATTAGAAAATGTGAACCTAGTTAAATATAATAAAGAGTAAATGTTATTTTCGTCCCTGATGTTTTGTTGAACTGGCCTCAATTAAACAAAGCGTGATAACAACAAATCTCAATCTCACAGTAGATTCAATTGAATAAAGGTATACGTTAGAACAAATTGTGAAGATTAATTGAAATCTCACAGCGGACCTCAATCGAACAATATGAGTTAATGTTAATCGAAACTTTTAAATTGAAACGCCCGATCTCAATAGTCGCTTCATATGTTTTAGTTTTTTTAATTAGATATTAATTGATTAATTTGATTTAATTGGATAATTAGAGTTGGGAAAAAGACTAAAATATACTCATATTTAACGGAAATCTTAAAGGAGTTAGTATGACTGAAATGACCAAAATTTTTTTTTAATTGAAATGACAAATTCAACAAAATGTTAGGACGAAAATGACATTTTACTCTATAATAAAATTAATTTCCATCTTACAATTCTAAACTTATTAGTTCTCTTAAACACGTTTTATAGTTCACTTCAACCCAAAATCACAAATATTTTCATATAATAAAAGCATAGAAACACCAAAAGTAGAAATCAATTTAAATTTAATAGAATGATTTCCATCTTCATTCCGTTTATCTCAGACGATGCAGCTCCTTTGGCTCGCCAGCTTCCATGACTTGTTGAAAGACCAACATCCAGGTGCTAATTTTGTAGACCTACATATATGCCCCTAACCTCAGGACCCATATATTAAGATCGAAAAAGCACATGAATAATTTCCTTTTAGCGACATATACATATATTTTAATTTATGCCTCTAAAATCATCACACTATACTTACTTTGTAATATTTAATCTCATAACCGTTTAATCAAGAAGTACAACAACACTTCACAACCAAAATATCTCTTTGAGACCCTAAATCACAAACTAATCGCGTGTATATTTTAATGAAACATGACATTGACATGTACTTTGATCATTAAACCACACTATCACGTAAGGGTGTTCAAAAAAAAAACGAAAAGGTATCGTATCCGTAACAAAACAAAAAAACGAAGCAAATTGTGAATTGGGTTTTAGTTTGGCTTCTAAGCATATTCGAGTTGTAAATTTAGTTTTCAGTTCTGCTAATGGTTACACAACATTGCTTATTCTGTTCGGTTATCCAATAAACCAAATATTGGATGTATCTTGGTTTAATCGGATAACTGGTTGAATTAGGTTCTATTACACATATTTCCAATTCGTTTCGGATAACAATTAAACTAAAAGAAATGTCATAACCAAATAAACGTTAACCGAAATGTTAAAGATCCTTAGTTTTTTCCCTCCTCGTTCATTTTCTTTAGTGTATCTTGTTGATAAGAAGATTTATCTTTGGGATATAGAGCACGTGTGCTGAGATATCCATAGATCCACTCTTTGCACGGTCTATATCAATAATGTTTTTCGTGAGGCTTCATCAATGTGAAGTGTAGAGGATGTACCCAAGAACATTAATGGTCGTCTTATTTAATTAAATTTTTTAAAGAAAAATAGAACTTTAATATGATTTATAAATTTATACACGTATTTATAATTTATTGTCAATAAAAAGTATATGATTGTATTATAGTTTATCAAAAATAGTTAAAATTTGTAACATTTGCTTATAGAAAAATTAGATTTTAATAATGCAAACTATTGACTATTGGTTAATATTAATACCAACTAACAATTTGACTAGTATTGATCCCAACTTTCAATTTTGTTATCTATAACAGTTCTAGTTTAACTATTCGTTAACTTCTTTAGTTTTTATGATGTATCATGTGACGTGGCTCGTGTATGGCATGTGACATAACGTATTGCATAGTTAAAATAAAAATATAAATATATTACTCAATTTTGTGTTTCTTTGTCTCCAAGCTACTCAACTAGTGACAAAGGGTAACGTTGGAGACAAATAGACGCAAAATTTAAGTGATATATTTATATTTATTAATATAATAATGCAATACGTGATGTCACATGACACATCACGAGACGCGTTAAAAAAAACTAACAGAGTTAACGAACAGTTAAACTAAGATTGTTATTAATAACATAATCGATAGTTAGGATCAACACTAGTCAAATTGTTAGTTGAGATTAATATTGACCAATAGTTAATAGTTTGAATTATTAAAATCCAATTTTTTTTATTTATATTATACTAAAAAAATTAAGGTTTATTATACAAATATTCTAGTCATGTATATTAGGGTAAAAAATGAATGTATAAGGATGCAAATGAGAGAAACACATACCTAGATTTGGTGGTTGGAGGCATACATGTATTGTTACTCTTGTGGCTTGATCCCTTGCTATTATTGTTGCTAAAACTATTATTATCCGAACATATCCTTGAGGAGCTTTGAGATTTTCTTACACAAGAAATCGGATTGAACATCTTGAGCATAAAGACCCGGTATCCAAGCTAACACTTCTTGAAATCGTACGTTCTCTCTTTATAGTCTTCCTATCCTTTATACCCGTCTTCAAATCACTCTTTTGATCAACTATTGATTGTTGTTTCTCAAGATCTTCAATAACAATATCTTTTAGCGAAAGTTCTTGACATGACTCGGGTAAGTTGTTCATCATTTCCAAGATCTTGTTTCGTGCCCTCGTTGAAGGCGACGAGCAATTATAACCAGAATAACCATTTTTTGAGCTAAAAGAAGGTGAGAAGACAGAAGGATGACCATCTTTGTCGGGCTTTTCGTTATTATTGAAATCTGATACGTTACAGAACGTAAATTCCATTAGTTTTGATCTAGATGAAGAATGAAGAGACATATTGTTTACATGTCCCTCTTCAGTATTAGTCATGGTTGATTGTAAGAAGGAAAGATGGACAATTTAATCGATATTTGATTATTTATACGAGTTTGGGATTGCCCTTTAGTCATACCATCTTACTTTGAAAACTATACCACGTAATTGTACTTCGTGTATCGGTAGTTGTACATTGGCGTGAATAACTTTGTAAAATTTGGCTTGCTGGTCCTGGGCCATGAGAGTGGAAATGTAAAAGAGAAAGGGATAGAGACGACACTTTGTTTTCTTAAAGTCTTTGGTGCTTTTCTTTTGGTCAAAGTCAACGAGTCACAAAAACTTTAATTTGATACGGACATTAATTCAAAGTATTTATTAAGTGAATGAATATTCAAACACCCAAAATTATAAATCAACACTTTAAATTTTTATACGTGTCATATAGCCCTACATATGTTGTATATGGGGGTCGTATAGTCATATACGGAGCGTATAACTCCTCTGACAGCCCCCTGAATTTAGAATTCTTAATCGTAGTCAATGTCGAAATTTGCTATACGCGTCGTATAGTTACATATGTGTCGTATAGGGGGCTATATGGGGCGTATAGCCCTCTAACAGCCCCCTGATTTTTCTCGTTTTAGTGTTTTCGATCCTATACGCCGCGTATGGTGCCATACAAGGTTTATAAGGGGGTGTCGATTTATAATGTGAGGTGTCTGTATATTAAGACCCTTTATTAAATATTTAAAAATCTTTACAGCATTAATTAAGCGATCAATTGAAAATCTATAATAATAAATCTATACTAATATGTGACTTCCCGTATATTTGTTAATTTGTTTGTTATTGCCGTTATCTCTTGTAAGTGCTTGTTTAGTCACTAACATAAATACGAGGGCTTATTTGTAATTTCTTTATTTTGATCTTATTTGGTATTTAGAATTATTATAAATGTTCATTATTAAATAGTTAAGTTAATGATAATAATGATAATTATAATAATAATAATAATAATAATAATAATAATAATAATAATAATAATAATAATAATCATAATAAGTGATAACCTATGAAACAAATAAAAATTTTATAAGTCTATTTATTTTTTTAAAATTTTAGAAAAACTTGTAATTTATTAATTTGGGCATAAAATAATAAAATTAAAAACACAGGGGCTAAACTGTAACTTTATTTTAAATTAAAACATAAACTTTGGATTAAAAGGGATAAATCATAAACTACAGGGACCAAAGTGTAACTTTTCCAAATCAAAAAAAAAAAGCAACCCCGATTTCCCGGTGAAACCTCCGGCCGAGCTCCGGCCATCTCAAAACCGCGAAAATCATCAATGTTAATTGAATTAAACCGCTCAATAACAATCAAACAACAGTTTCGAACCCTACAACACCATTAAATTCGATTCTTTAACATCGGTTTCAACCGAAACCGAATATCATCAAACCACGAAGCCGTTCTACATCTAGATCATAATAACAATTAAATTAAACGGCTATAAACGTTCCCATAATCATTTCAAAGTCATTAGGATGATCAATTGCACCTGAAACGGCTTTAAACACGTTTAATTAGACCTGAAACAACCGAGAACAACTTGAACCCGTTGGGTGTTCAAACAGTCAAATTGGAACTATATAAATGAGGCAAAACACTCCATTTGGGTTTCCTAATCTTCCTGTAAGCTCAATTCCATTTAAAACACACACACACATCGAATTCTTCAACCAAGAACAGTCGACCTGTTCATCGTTTTGTTTTCTCAAATCCCATCGAATTCAGGTAATTAAAAGCGGGAACACACTCGATTAATCATAGGGAATCAAAGCCCTATGGTTAATTTGGTTATCATCATCGAATTGTTGCTCAATTTTATCGATTTGGAATCTAGGGTTCGTATGGAATTGAGGATGTTTCTGGGTTTATGTTTTAAATTTTTAATTCTGTTCCTTGACATAAAACAGGGCCTTAGCCCGGTGGTTGGGTATTGTTTGGTGTGGCAAGCGACCCGGGTTTGAACCCCGAGTCCCTACCTTTATTTTTTTAAAGGGTTTTATTGATTTTTATTATCTCAGAAAATATCTTAATATTATTAGTAATCAAATAAAAATCATATTTAACCAAAAACCAAATGCAATTATTTTCTTTTAAATTTCTTAGAAATTTAATTAATAAATTATTATTCTTTTATTTTTAAAATTATAAAAATTATTACAAAATACTAATTTTTACTAAAGTTAAATTTAATAAATCTCCTTAAATTCCAAGAATTTAAATTTAATAAATTCTTCTTTTTTTATTTATCAACATTAATTTTATATTTATATGAGAATAAATATATGTACATATTTAAAATGTGCATTTATTTCGGTTAATAGAATTAATTTAACCATATAAAATTTATAAATCTATTATTGTATCAAATAATAAATAAAATTCCTTGATAATAAAAGTTTAACTTTTATTAATTATTTTATCACAAAATTTTTATTCAAACATTTAAATATTTTAAAAATGTAGCTATTTTAGAATTTAAAATCGTGGAGTAAGAGATATAAAATTTACATCGTTATAATATTACATCGTTATCCAAAAGCCCCAAATTTAAACTGTGAATTCCCGAGTACCACTAAAAAAATCGTTATTAACTTATGACGTCGTTCGTTTAGGTTGAACGTTAACGAATCTTCGGCGTTTAATACAAGACTTCTTATTATTCATTCTTATTATATATGTGAGTTTTCCATACCTTATTTTATATTATTTCACACTTTTAGGGTGAGACATGTTAACCCTATTACAAACACACTTGTAAATATGTTTTTACTCTTGTAACACTTGTGCAATTCATCTTATCTTGTCATGGTTATTTGGACTCTTGTAATTATCATGTGATAACACTTGTATGATACAATCATTAACTATTGCTAGCCTAGCGACGTCATAGATCTATGGGCCTGACAAGACTATTTGGTGTTAAAGCCGAGGTATTGCCGGCTCCTAGTGACGTATTCTTGATCACTATGGGAAACAAGTACACTTAGCTAATCGTATAATCATGTTGTGGCCATATTTGTCGAGGTTTGATTGTTACATTTGTTTATCCATTTATTATTACATTATTCTATAACCTATGACATGAATTGTCAACTTATTGTTTATATTTATATGTATGTTAAACCTATGAAAACTCACCAACATTATATGTTGACATTATTTTTAACATGTTTCAGGAAATGATCCCACTTAGTATTGCTCTTGAAGACTTGAACACATCTAGTATTGGACCTAGAGATTAATAAAAAGACATATTGTGTCACATGATACTATTTGAACTTTTGTTATGTTGTTTTGTTTGAAACTTATGTTTTCTTTATTGTATGTCATGAAACTTGGAAATTAATAATATTCACACTTTGAAATAGTGTTGTGTGGCATGAACAATCTTAACCCTCACGCCTCGATGTTTCCGCCGTTAAGGTTGGGGTGTGACAATCAACTTGAATACTTAAATTAAATAATTCTAAATAAGAAAATAATAAAATTAAATTGGGAGAACCAGGGTTGCTGATGTGGGTATTCTTCATTGGTTTCATCATTTAACATTTGTATGAAAGAGAATGAAGCTCTTGGATCTATTGAGAATTGAATTTTGAATTATGTTTACAAGAGAGTTAGAATGTTAGAAAGAAGATGAAATATAATTTGAGAAAAACTCTCAAGTGAATAAAACATATTTATAATAGGTAAACTAGCCGTTATGAATAAAATAAAAAAAAAGTAACCATTATTAATAGAACAAAAAAACTAGCCGTTATAAAAAAACAAAAAAGTAGCCGCTATGAATAAAACACAAAAAGATTTAAAAAAACTCTAATTAATTAGTTTAGTATTATAAACGTAAAAAAATTTAAAAATATTCTTATTTAATTAACACATTTTAATTAAAATATTATACTAAGATTATTATTTTAATTAAAAGATTTAAAACATTTTAATTTAAAATCATTTTATAATAATAGGCACACCACTATCTTTATATTTTAGAATTAATTTTATAGTGGTGGGACCCACCACCACCTCCCTTTTCACCGTCCTTGCCCACGGATCGGCATCTCTATCTCCTCTCCCCCATCGTCGCCCTTCTAGCGGGCGCCGTCCACGTCGGCTACGGGTCGGCCACGGGCCAAACGATAAGGACAGTCTTAGGGATAATATTAAAAAAACATGTTTCTAATTATTAAAAATGTAATTAAAAAAAACTTTATGAAACTGTAATCATATCTTATCTTAAAAAATTACTTTATAATTTATTAATATTGATTACTAACTATAAATTTAATATTTTTATTTAACCGTGTAATTCACGAGTTTTTAAATTAACCTTATAGAAATTTAGAGTTCTAGTAAGTAGCTGTTAAAGCACATTCTAATTATCTAACTATTTGAAAATTGAGTAACCAATATTTGATAACTAGTTTCATATCAACAAAAAATATATACATGTTTCAAAATACATCAGATGCTGATTAATGCGCATATAGTTCACTATTCCACTATAAAACTGATAATAAATCTTTATACTATAATATAAGAGTAACTTGAGATGAACGTGCCAGCATCACAATCATCCTCACCAAAATTTTCTCATCTCTCTCATATTAAATAATTACCTTAATTATTAATAATATTATTTAATATTTTTTTAGATTTAATAAATTAAGAAAGAAATCTATTGATTAATGTTATTTCTAAATAAATAATTTTTTTATAAAATAATAAATTTTTCTAAAGCATAATTTTTTTTAAAATACAAAATATTTTAAAATTGGTATTTTTAAAAAGTCAATTTTTTAAAAACCAAAAATAATCAAATTTAGGAGTTATAATAAGAAAATTTTTAAAATGACATTTTTATACGGTTTGTTTTAGAACAAAATGTTATTTTTTTGGAAAAAAATTTAAAAACAAAATTTTAAAAAGTTGATATCACTGTTTTATTATTTATAATCATTTCTCATATGTAATTTCGGTCATATTATATATTTGAATATCATTTTATAATTATTATTTTTTATTATATTAATATTTTATTTATTCAACCCGTGTAATACACGGGTTTACTAAATCTAGTAGATTTATAATACACGTTATATGAGGATATGATTCTTATTTTTTACATTTTCAAATAATTTGAAGGGTTTCTTGGATATATTAAAGGGTTTGTTATAGGTACACCAAATTTATTTCATTATCTCCATCTCTCTATATACATACATATAGATACATGGAGAGAGATAGAGATAAGAGGGTGTCTAAATAACAAAAATAGGTGTTTGTATAACCAAACCCTATATTAAACGCAATTTACAGTTTTAAGCAAATACTGATTGTATCAAATATCAAATATACATTAAAATGTGTCCTTAAAGTTTAACACATAATATAAAATACAACTTTTAATTTATTTTATTTTTATTTTTATTTTTATTTTTTTTAAGAAACATAAAACAAATTTACAAAGACCAAGCTACATCTGGATAATGGGTAAGCGGGCAATAAGTTGCGCCGCTATCCCTTTTTGAATCGCAAAACCTATTCTACTAAATACCCATCCTTGGTTCCTCGGGCTCTGCAAGTCACTGCGCACCACCTTCTGTACCCTTGTCAAAAAACGAACCGCCTCCGGGGCTAGGGATCCAAATGTGTCGAAGGCGAACGGAATGAACACGTGCTGATTCTCTATACATGTTGCCTAGTGCTTAGCAACTTCCTTAGATTCCGCTCTCAAAACCGCCTGTCCTGGAACGAAACCACTGTCTCTCAGTCCCACCAATGGGGACACCCCAGTGAGGTCGACACACGCATGCTTACCTCCCGCCCAGCCAAACACAAAAACGTCTGCAGGACGCAGGGTAGATCTCTTCTCTCGGGGATCAGTTAGAAAGTTAATAGGTACTTCTTTCTTGGCTGAAATCCCGACATGCCTAAACACATCCCATAAAACTTTTAATTAACTGGTTACTTGGAATTATGCTGGTCCTTGGCTCCTTGCTAAATTTTCCATTGAATAATATTAGCTGTGTATAATATGACCCACCAAAAAAAGAACTTGCTATTTGGAAGTTGTAGCCTAGTCCACTCATTCTTGTTTGACTTAGAATTTTGGGAGTCAACTTGACGTCTAAGACGGGAGAACAATGTTTTTGTTAATGTTTTTAACCCAAATAATATGATAAATATTGGGGTTGTAGTTTAAATATATTATATTATTATTACTATTGTTGTTGTTGTTTTTATATTTGTTATGCAAATTGGTTTATAATAGTTAAAATTATATTTCATTTGCTCGATAACGATTGATTCTAAAAATTTAACTAATGAAATTTTTAACTTTTACTTTCGATAAAGAACAATCTCACCTCCAAAATCATTATAAATGCACATTCGAATTGCACTTTATTTTCACTTGATTTCGTTTACAAGAAACATATGTTTTCCCGTTTCCCTCGTAGTCACTCTTATAACCATTAAAAGTCTATCAAATACCCCTTTGAATTAAATTTTAAATAATTAAATTATTGGTGTATAGATTAATATTAGTCAATGATTATAGTTTAAAATATTATTATTGTAATTATTATCATTATTACTACTTATATTCTCTGTGTTTAACCATAGAATTTCCTAATTATTATTGTGATTTACATGGTAGGTTCGGAACTTGGAAGTCTACATATTGGAAATTTTAATTGCGGTCAAAAATAGCAAGAAAGTGGGTTTGGAGCTTTTTTCAACCTTCCAAACTACGTTTTAACCTTTTGGCCGACATTAATAAGCTGAAATATTTAATTTAAAAAATTTATGTTTAATGAACATTTATAAATTGAAATATTAGATTTGTATGTTTAAGGGAATTGGAACATTTATAAATTGGAATACTATTAGTATAAAACTTTGGTTGTGTTCTTTGCTCTCATCTCATATCATCTTGTACTTCTCCTTTCAACAACCGTACTCATCTTTCCCTTATTGTTTGTGCGTGAGTGGTAGAGAGAGAGACAAACCATGATTGGATAAGGTCTTCAAGTATCTATTAAATTAGGTACTAAGAGTTATTTTATAAATAGTTAACTTTTTCAATTGTTTTAAACCATAGATCGATGACTCTACTATTAATTTACTGACTGAACCAGTGAATTACTTTGAAAAACCAAATTACGTCGTAATCCAAACTTCTAGAAAAGAAAACATTAATGATGTAGTTTGACTCTATTATACTTGCTCTTAATATAAGTGTAACATATGTTTTCTAACTCGAAGAGTATAGTAGCCAGTAATATAAAGGAAGCTTGGTTTCTCTAGTTGTTACAAGGCGTTTAGGTTTTGAAAGTCAAGGTACGAAACGCTTAGGTCTTAAAAGCCAAGGCTTTGCTTTATGTACAACAAAAGACTGTATATCTCTCATCTACATTTTACATACCCACAATATTTTTGGTTGTCTTTACATATGAGCTATCCTTTTGTTCATTTTTACACATCAGCCTCTCAAAAATCGACATTTAACAAGTTACCGATTCATTCTTACATATCAGCCTCTCAGAAGTCGCCATTTAATAAGTTACTATAGCAACACTCCTAATTTGACCGACATGTACAGGGCGTGCTGTCTCGTGTACGCTTTTTAAAACCAAGAAGCAGCCTAAGAGTTCATTCTGTACGCATTTTCACTTATGATATCATGTAGCACACAAACAGCAATAACCGAGTAGTCGACACGAACAAGGGTAACCAACCCATAACCAAACCAAACCCATGCCAAGAACCATTTAACTGGAAACCGATCTGCTAATACTAGTTTGCATCATAAGCTGTATTGACTAGTTTGCAGCAAATAAAGAGTAAACAACTATTAATTTATTAATGAACTATTAACAATAATCCAGATTAAGCAATTATATCACTCTAAACCACCTCAAAGCCTAATTCCTTTAGCCATTAACAAACTCTGCCCATACTACACAAATCTACTTATTTCCATGGTGGTTGTTGGTGCTTGTAGTTGACTGCAAGAGCCTCCCATCCACCATCTGGTTCATGCCGTTTCCCTCCAACAATCGAATTCGATGGACCATTACTGTTTCCTCCATCCATCATAAGCCCCAAGTTCAAACCCATGTTTTGTAGCCCGGGTCCAGCCTTAGTTGGACCAAAATAAGGACCACCAGAAGCCATGTTCATGACAACGGGTGGTGCAAAATGTGGTGCTATAGGGACCCCTCTTGGATCAACAATGTATGGGGTGGGTGCACCCAATGGTCTGTATGGAGAAGTGTAGTAATACATGGATGGCCCTGGTGCAAAACTATCATGCCCCCAACCAACCTTGCTTGCAGGCTCCAAAAATCTTCCACCCTCACCAATGTCCCTGTGGTTCACCTCAACCTGGGTACCGAAGAGTGAAATGACAGCCTTTTGATGATCTAAAGAAGCAACATTATTTAAACTAGAATTCAAATCAAACTTCTTCGCTGAAGACTCTTTCGATGATGAAGACGATGAACATGATTGAGACAGACTTTGGCAGCTGTTAAGATCCAAATGCAACATGATTGGTTTCCATGAGCATGCATCCACACTAGATTCCTCACCGGATGGAAGTCTGGATATGATCACGTCTTTATCCTCATTGTCATCAGCAACATTCAGATCAATATCAAGACAAACCGGAGGTTGTTTTGAGATACTGTGGGTCCCAGATGACGAGCTCCCCGGTATTTCTTCAAAAGATAGCTCTTCATTCAAATCAAAACCTGAGAATCCTCTTTCAGATTCTTGAGCCACCTCAGAAACTTGAGAGGTTGTAATATCACACTTATGATCCATGCCATCAATAGGTTTGGTTTCTTGACCCTTTATTGATGGTTCAGAAAACTGTGAACAAGTTCCAGAACCATCGTCACTACGACAACCAACATGTTTCTTCGCATCATCATCACCACCGTCACTTTCTATCAAATCAGTTTTTATAGCTGGATCAATGACATTATTAACACCAGGTTTCGTGGTTGCAGGATCCATGGTGTCCTCTTTATCTGCTTGTTGAACCGTATTGAACTTCACCAATAGTTTCAAGTCATCTCTAGACTCTTCTATGTTTCCTTCATCATCATGTGCAACTTTGGTTTTTTGCATCTGCACAAAAAAGTTTATTTGAGATTACAACTTCATACACATAATCGCTACTGATTTGTAAGTTGGGTCACATATTTATGGTCAATGACATCATGACAACAATATAAATGATATAGAATATCATTTAAGTCATAGGGTAAGAGACACAGATGTGTTAGCATACCTACCAACCCAAACCACAACCACCTAAATAAATTAAGAAAATTAACTAGTAATAATAAGTTAACTATAGAACACCAATCCTCACACCTAACCATTGCTCAAAGACCTAACTAAGTGATAAAACAGAAGTTGAAAGCAATCAAATTTACATCATTTTCAATCAAACGTGCACATTCATGTCCCATAAGGTACGTTTTACAAGTTCAAGTCATATGTATTATCCATAATACATAAACGGCAGATAAGTTTTTATATCAGATACCACGCCCAACTTAGAGAAGCAACTTTAGGTACAGAACTTCCAAGACAGTTATCTCTTTCCCTCCCCCACTATATCTGACGGGCACTACGTACAAGTCCTTATGCCTTCTGATGGTTCTCCACTTAAAAGTTAAAATACATAATGTTATCCTTTTACAAGTCTAAACATATGTAAAACAACAACCGGAAACAATATAAACATTCTACCTTTTCTTAATAATAACAGGGTTTCACTTTGCATTTATGAGATATAAGAAAAACATAAGGTCTACAAGACGAAAACTCATATGATAAAAGTCCAAATTAGAAGCATGTATTTCTGGCAGATTCTACCTGAATATGGAAAGACTAACTCTTTATCATGTTCATAAAGTATAACCTAACATGTATCTCATAGTGAAACAATGTATATAACCATAGTTCTAGAACGTATTCGTGAGAAAGCTAATGAACATAAAACTGAAATACATAAAAAAAATATCTGAATTCAATAACCAAAGAAATAATTACCATATGAACTAAATCCTTGATGATCAAGCCAAAATTACGATGCAACCAGTGACACAAAATTACAAACTGATCAATCATATAATTACAGAAGAACTCGGAACTTGAACCCTAAATATCAAACAAAACCAAATATTCAATTCAATTTTTATTTTATTTTTTTCAAAATTAACTAGGAAAGCAAGAAACCTTAGCCCTATAACGCGAATATCAGTATGAATACGAATGTACGAAACCCTATATCATGAAGCTACAATCTCCTCGTGAAACAAAAGGGTCAAGTGCGAAAACACACATACGAATACACGAGGATCATCAATTTTCAGATATTACCGTAATAGAATGCAGTAACAGTGCGACTGTTATCTGGGCAATCGATCAAAACTCAAAAGTATATAAACTGAAAACAGAGATTTATTAATTACTAAGGTCAATCGATCAACGTTCAGAAGTGTATAAACTGAATTCATTACCTCTTAATAAGTTCACACCGGCAGAATTGCAGACTTCAAATCGCCATTGCAGAAAAAACACAACGAAACTTCGATTTTGTATTATCAAATTACCTCTGTCTCTTTGTCTCTTACTTTCTCTCTCTATAAATACTCATCGGCATATATAAACACCATATAGAATCTCGTCAACAAAGAGGACAGCAAATCCCTTTTTTTGTTTTAGCATAATAATACTACAATAAATTGCCCTCAACTTTTGAGTTTGTTTAGATTGTACCATTATTTTTTTTCTTCTTTTTGTAATTTAAGAACCAAGTCATGAGGTACGTTATTGTGCCCGATACGTGAGAGTTAATATGGCGTGTGAACAAACATGAAACACTATGTTCTGGGCGTCAAAAACATTAAAGGGAGTAAGCGAGGGGTTTTTAACAATTTTTAAAAGAATTATAATGGGTCATTCATTCAATTTGTATTTCTCTTGGTTTAATGAGTGTGGATGAATGAAAAAAACTAATGATGTAATATTGATATAATGTAAAATGACATGAAAATATGTCTCATGGTCTAAATGGTATGTCTCTTCGTTTCAGTTCCCAATTAAATAAATAAATTAAAAAGGAAGAGTGGAAATTTACAAAATTGAACAAAGTTTTGTATATTGGCCAGAAAAACACATAACATAAATATTATATGGGTTTGAATTTCTGAAACTATTTAGATCATGGCATGTGAACTATTTCCATTACCTCCCATAAATATTATGTGGGTTTGAATTTCTTAAACCGGTGGCTAATTATGCGGTAATAAGGAGTAACAATTGTTTAAAGAAAAAAAATACATCAAGAGATGTTATCAATACAATGTTACATATACATGAAAAAAATTGTTATATGATCATACATGTAATATGACATATTAGTTTTGTTTAGATTTGTCTCTTTCCAAACCAAGAGGGCCATAAAAGCTATGAAGGTGAAAGGTTGATGGTAGTGTCCCCTGAAAAGAAGAGGAAATGTCTTCTTGTCACTTTCATGTCCTCGATCATCTCTAGCATGTGACCCCTCAAAACAATTTTACAATATATATGTTATTTTACTATTAATTAAATAAGAAGATATTCTAAATTCAGGAATCTTTACATTTATCCTCCAAGCATCACATGTTAATAATCAAGCTAATTCATGATTTCATTTTTCGTATAAGGTAAAACCTTCTTATTTTGTAAAAAATTAAATATACTCTTATGACGTTTTTTTTTTTTTATTTTCATTTACGTCTCAGCATAAATTTTATCCTAAACCGAGTGTCGCAAATTTTCCCACAACATCAACCACCCACCGCAATACGCGAGCTTACTTCTACTAGTTAAGTAAAACCGGAATGTATCTATTTCTGCTAAAAGTTGACACTTTGACCTTTTTGAAGGTATTATCTCTGCTAACTAAAAGACTCAAAGGTAACATTTTACATGAATATGTTTGGTTAAAGATTTTCGTTTCCTGCTATAACAACTCAAATATAATTAGACAAACTCCAACGATGAATGCAACATTTTGGCTACCATGAGTTCATATCTAGCCGGAAGCTCTCCATTGCATCTCTACTTGAAGTCGACCGTTCTTTGAATCAATAAGGTGGTATTTCTCGTTGATCCGTTTGTTCTCCACGACATCCGCAAGGTTTATATCGATATAACCAAGAGATTCCTAAGAAAACAAGACAAAATTAGAAACCTTAAATCTTGTTGTAACAATTAAGGATACATTGTAGTACCTTTGGATGAATTAGTCCCATCCTTTTGGAAGTACTAACAACCTCCAAATGCATTTTCTCGTTCGTTGGTGGTTCTTCTAATGTAAATGTGAACTCTTCTTCCCATCTTGGATCGCGGTTCTTCTTCATCGGCTGCAAAAAATCCATGAATAGTACGCGATTAAGTAGTATTGTGGTAATATTACTATGTCTATAAACGAATCAATCGTTTAGTGAATCACGTGATAGGAGTTCGATTATGTTTGTTTATTTTGTAAACAAACAAATTAACAAACAAACCCAAATACATGTACTGCCTTTCATTCATATGCATCCGTTTATGTTTATGTTAATTAGTTAATTAATGATCATCTACACGAGTTTACATCCGTTCTTTTATGCTTATGATATATGTATTTACATTCATTCATTTATGTTTGTTTGCATATTCACTTAAATTTGTTTATTGGTCATTAGTAATACTAATTGGCCCATCATTTACATATTGGTACATTTATGTTCAGCTACATATGTTTTTGAAGTTCATACGAGACTTAATTTTTGAATTACACCATTAGATTGAAAAGTATTATATTTAAAATGTTGTATATGTTGAGTCCTGTGGTTATGGTTTTTAGACTTTAATTTGGATAGATTCTCATTTACTTTTAGTTGATATTCACTTATTTCCGTTTGTTAGGTTTGTTCGGTTAGATTTTAACTAATGATTCGTTCACAGACCTAAATGTTACCAACAAACTGACTGCATATGTAGAAGCAAACCTTGGTTCTTCTTTCTTCCCCATGGAACAGCATGCGAACAGATGGATTCGTGTGATGTTTTCCTTCAAGATCTTCACCTTCATGGATTATAACGACAAGCAAGCCTCCGCCTGCAGGAGTACCTGCAGGAGCCTTTTGTGTTGCACTTACTTCTTCAATATCAGTTGGCATTTGGTCTTCTCCAAAAGGTTTGTACAACAATGCAACCACGATCTGACCGCGTGACTTCTCATTGTGCGTGTCGTTCGGGTCCATGTTCTTCAAGAGGTCAAGGGTTAGAGTCTTTGGTTCTTCAGGAGTAAGATCTTTCAATGGCACTAGATTCATTCCCATTTTGTCATGCTTTCCTACCTACATAAATACATAATAGAGAAAGTTCATGCCTTTGACTTTTCAAGTCAAACTAGTAATTCTTTTGACTTCAAACTACTGTCCACCTTTTTGTTAGTCATAAAAACATACCGATTCCCAATCGAAAACCATGATTTCTAGAGCTTGAGCTTCAGGATCTTTCACAACTAGATTGAATTCTTCATTCCATTCAGGATTCAAGTTCTTGTGTTTGACCGTTGTTTTCTTTGATGGAAGCTTGTCATCTGTTAGTTTCAATTTTGCATAAGGATCAGAAGCACCCAAAAGGTCTTTCTTTTTAAGCTTCATTGCCTTTATCACTTTCACATTCAACATTCCAACGGGTCGCTTCATCGCTCTGTCATTTCAAAATGTAGCTGACTCGTTATGCATTTCATTACACGAATGATAACTGATACTGGCAGATACTTACTTTGTAGGATCCAATACTGGCACCTCAAGTACTTTTGGCCATAAGTACATACTTGCAACCTGATCTTTAATTAACTCCTGAAGAAACAGAAAAACAAAAGTCAGCAAAGACCAATACTGATGGTAGAATATGTAAAAAAAAAAAAGTCAAATTATTGATAAAATCCAACAATTTCCACTTGTTTCTTAGTTTCTTGAATCATTTTTATCAAAAATTCAATCTTTCACTCTTATATTGGTGTTAGATGATGCTACAATGGTGTTTTTCAAGATCCTAAAAGTAAAAATAATCCGAAAAATATGCAATACCTGCACAAATCCATACAAGCCAGGAATCGACATGAGATCCGCCCCGCCTAATTTTATTCCAAAATCAACATGAGGCTGAGAAAACAAACATATGTTAGCAAGGCTGTTACCAAAGGTTTTAAGTTAGAAATACTGAAGTTGCATACACTTTTTAACATCAAAATCTAGAAAGATTGTTAGTTCACCTTCTCCATGAGAGAAACTAGAATTTTACAGAAACAAGGGAAGGTTGGAACCAATGGCTTTAGAGTGATCCTTGGAGAAGCAAACACTTGCAAATCAACCACTTGAACAGTCGGTCTCAACCCGAATGCCTTAATACCAACCAGAATGTTAGGGTTTGCTGCCCATTTGAATGATGGTTCCATAATTATCTCCTTCTCATCAGTAGTATAAACTTTCATCCCTGAAAGAAACTAACATCTCATAACAATAGTAAGATCAAGAAGTTTAATGTTGTTCAAGATTTAAACAAGTTTTACCTTGAAAAGTAGGTGGTAGGCTTCCCAATGTAAGTGAATCGAATTCGACTTCATCAATCTTGTATTGAGGAGTCTGTTCTTTAATCATAGGTTCTGTTGTCGCGAGTATGGTTTTACAGATTGCCTAAAAACATTGAAAACAATCATTTAAATCCTTAAGCAATTGTAAAAGAATGAAAACAACATGAGAACTATAAGGTACCTTGTCCAAGTATGGCCACATTAGTTCAATAAACTTGTTAAGCCAATCAACCTATTGATAGCCAATGAACAACGCGACAAAAGTTATAATCAAAAGCTAAGATATAAACAACTTACTTAACAAGATGATCGAGCAACATAACATACGCGATCATGGTCAGGATTCTTCACCCAAATTGGTATCTCGGGGAACATTCGTTGCAGGGTAGGCTCATCTTGATCAACCAAAGGCCGAATTTCAGGAGTCTTGATGATGTAAAACAAACAAACAACCATTACAAGCTATTTATTAAACCTTAAAGCTCAATCTATTCACTCATATTAGATCAAGAAATACGAATATGAAGCTATTTTAACGCGCTAAATCGATTAGAACGAGGAGTGAAGAACAAGAAACTAACCTCAACATCAGAACTTTGGATGAAAATGAAGAGAAAATAACCAATCACAAGTCCAAGTGCAATTCCAACCCCAAAACCAAAAGCCCCCATAATGGTGCTTATAACACCCATCTTCACACTTGTATCAGATGAAACACAATTTTCTCAGCAATCCCAACAAATATGATAATCAAGAAATTGAACCACAAGACCCACAAATGAAAGATGATTATGGTTCAAAATTGCATAATGTCACCAGAATTTCTTCACATAATTGAAAAAAATAAGAAATTTATAGGCAATTGTGATTCAAGATAGCATAATTTGTAAACAAATATATGTTTGTTGCGGGAAACAAGGTGTCTTTTTCATCATCACCCCAGAGATTCATTAAAGACGGAAACAATAAAGAAAACAAGCTTCAAGAACATGAAACTGCCAACACCAAAAGGGAAAACCGAAGAGACCAAAGCGATATTTATTGTGGTCCTTTGATAATTGTAACATTAAAGATGAATTCGTACATGTTGTGATAGTCCTACAATGAACACTGCATTGGATCCATACTCATCGGATTTGGTGTGTGTTTTAATGTTCTTGGATAACGGTTTTTATGGAGGTATTTACGAAAATATATTGCTTTAAAAAAGCCTTTACCAATGATACATACGGTGTGGTGTGTATATGAAAACAATTCATTTTAAAATGATACAAATTGAAGACTTAAATGCTTTATAATATAATAGAATATAAATAGTAAATAGGTGAATACGAATGAGTATACTAATTTAGTTGTTTTGAAATGAGATATCGTGGAGTTTTAAAGAAATAGGTAGGTGCAGATATTCATCATTTAATGTGTCTAACACGTTTTTAATATTGAACTAATCACATGTCTTTTAATTATGATAAACTTCACTTTTATAATGTAGGTATCTTCCAACATCAAAAAGTGGTATGAGTTCCATACTTCATGTTAGTTAACCCTGTCAATAAGAGTTTACATCAATAATAAATATTAGACAGCCAAGATCAAAGCCAACTTCGAATTATTAGGCTAATTGAATAAAAAATAAAAGTACAATATCAAATTAGCAACTTGTTAGAAGAATCGATTGTCAGGGGTGATTAGGTCTTAGAATTGTGAGGAACAGGTCTAGCCTTTCTGGAGCCCCATCTAGTGCTCCAACATGTGATAACCCGTTAGACGGGGTCCGAGGCCATAGTAAATGTGACTGAAGTGTTTTGTTTTCTATATCAACCAAGGTTCGACTCTTGTTCGGGTTTAAAGACTTAAACGACGATATTGATTTTATAGGGAAAGCGAACTGATGCATAACCAATGATCTTCAAGTGGTAAATATATCTTGAAAAGTAATTTTTTTACAATAACATATTCACACGACAATATTGTTATTTTAACCGTCTATACAAGTAGGCCCATAGGAAGATCATGTTCGCTTGTAGCCTTGTAGGTTAATCGGATGGGCTTTAATCTTTAAATAAAAGGGCCTATGAGCCTAATTAATTTTTTTTTTTAAATCGGATCAGATGGAGCCTTAACATTTTTCTCTTTGCGTCATTGCGTGGTTCTTACTTCTTAGCCTGTTAAAATTTAAGAGTTCAAAGTTTAGAGTGTAGATTTTTTTTAAACGACCAACTCACACATCATTTAATCATAATCAAAATGTACATCTGCCATCTGCCATCTGTCATGAAATGAAAGTTGAACTCTCAATAATATAAGAAGGAACATCTTTTATGCATATATTGGTACAAACCCTTTTGTCTTGTGTAGTATGGTTCTAAGATGAAATGAAAGTTGAACTCTCAATAATATAAAAAGGAACATCTTTCATACACACTTTGGTACAAACCTTTTTGTCTCGTGTAGTATGGTTCTAAGCTGAGATGCTAGATTTTATTCTATAAGTATAAAAATAACGCATCAGATACATGTAGAACATCAAGATGCTCCTATGTTTTTATTTACATTATGTTCTATTTTTACATGAATCTTCCATTTAATCACACTAAAAAATTTTCGTATGAAAAAATAGTTATACTGATGATACATAGTAGTTATATCCAAAGACTCGAGATGAGTTTTCTAGCTTAAAAGGTGATATTATTTTGCTCCTTGTTAACTTACCATTGTGTGTGGTTCTTAGCCTCGAGCTTGTAATTCATAACTTATTTTCTCTTCTTATACTTGTCATTTAACATATGCATAAGGATGATATGGATATAAGACAATCTAGCTATAAATTATATCCACCATTTATATATTTTATGCCTATTTTACTTCGACGTAGATATGATATCACATGTTACATCTCTGATCCTCTTATTCTTTTAAATTATGTAAATGCTTACTTTATATATTTTTTGTTACATTTTAAACACCCAACAAGTTACATACATCTGCGTGACCCGATATAGAAATAAAAAGAAAATAGGTATGCTTGTTTGTAACTATTGCCAACTAAAATCAAATCACAAGATTAATTTTGATAGTTGGGAGACAAAATGAATCACATTTGATCGTGTGGATTTTAATAATAAATGGTCGGTGTCAAATGCAAGTTGACTATGATTGCGTCTCTCTAGTAATTTCGCAAAAAATATTGTTTTCTATTTATTATAAAGAAGTTTCTAACATGTATTTGATGATGATCGTAGAATATTCTTAAAATAAAGCCTATAAAATCTTAATTCTAATTAGTTTTTGGATTATTATAACTTTATGAAGGGTATAAATCAAATAAACTATAAAATAAAACGTTTTCGTAGTATTTTATTTTGAATTTGATGTTCACCGTAGATATAAAGTTCAATTTTATATTTATATTATATTTGGAGGAACTATATGTGTCAAAGCCAACTAAAACACCTAAAGTTGAGATCGTAAAAGATGTCTATAATAATAAAATTTAAAATATCTCTTATTTTGAGTTTGTTGAAATAAGAAGAGGAAAAATCCATCATATTTTTTGGAAAAAAAATAAAAGCAAGATACATAATAGTATGGAGTATTTTGTTTCATAAATGCACATTATTCATTCACGTACATATTATAAAATCAAACAAACGACGTATTGTGTGAGCTTATAATGCACTTTGGTGGAAAAGCAAGACATACACCTAAGACCCTTTCTTATAAATCTATTTTTCTTTTTCGATAAAAGCGACCCTTGAAAAACATATTCATTCTACCCTTCAAATCGAGCCACGTCTACACACGTTTCAATTACTGAAACTCGACAGAACTTCCCTAATGGTAATAAACGTGCTCGTAACATGTTAAAATGTAGAAGGGTACGAGATCAAAGAGATCAAATTTCCAAATTATAAATAATTATGTTCTTAGAATATTAGTGAATTGAACAACATATGCATTAGAAATAATTAAAGTTTTCAAACAATTTAAAACCGTATATTATTATTTTAACAAGTAGAATATAACAATAAAAGGTTATGATCGTTGGGTGCACAGCTAATTAAAATTATTGTCTCCTCCAAGCGGAGGATGAAGATATCAAAAATATATAAAAATAAATAAGTGATAAGGTGTATGCTTGATTTATTGGATACGAAGTAAATAGAACTTTAAATAATAAACCGACCATACTACGAATCATATGGTAGTTACGTGTAATCACTGTAACATAAGCTGTTTTTCTTTTATAATATACAGGGAAAGTGAATATGATACTGTTAAGCATCTAAGGGGCTGTTTGGTTGAGTCTGACTGACCCCGGTCAGACGTGCAAGTCTGACTCGGTCAGACGTGACTTTTTGATTGTTCGCATCTTACCGGAGAAGAGGTCTGACCGAACCCCTTATTCGGTCAGATCTAAACCAATATCTGACCGAGTCAGACGTGAAGTCGGTGGTTCGTGGTGGTCTGGTCTGCGATGACGACGGTCACGGCAGTGGCGGTCTGCGATGGCGAGGGCGGATCCGGCGACGGCGAGGGCGGATCTGGTACTGGTCAGCGACGGCCACAGTGACGGCGACCGCGCGTCCCCTTCAACGTACTCATCTGTTCTTCCGGAAGTTGCGAATGAGATCCGACGCCGACGGTGGCGAGTCAGACGGTGGTGGCGGTGGCAGTGGCGGTGGCGTGAGGTCTGCGAGAGAAAAGGGTTGGGCAGTGGGTGGTTTGGGTGTTTAGGGATGAAATAAGGGGTTAATAAATTAGGGTGTAATCAAACATACTTATTAGTTCAGACCTCTTACTGGTTCAGACATTTTTATTCATTCAGCACTTATTCAATCAGATTTTGCCAAACAGCCCCTAAATTTAAATGTAAAACCATCCAAAACTACGTAATTTTGATTAAAAACCAATTAAAATATTTGCAAAATGATCTCCTTTCCACAAACATGTGAATTCTAGTTCTATAATCCATCGAATAGAAAATTAGAGACACAAAATTTAACCAATGTATGAGTATATCTTTATTTTCTATACAGAAGATTGTTTCTATTATATTTCAAAACAATTATGCACATTCAGTTTTACTTTTCTTTAAAACAAAATCTCATTTGTTGTTTTTATCCTCATGAATTTTGTATCAAAAATTGAGTTTTGATTCTTTTTTCAAACATGCGGTAGCATTCAAGAATTTGGTTCCAAAGAGAAACATTTTAATACAAACTTTCTGATTATGAATTAAAATATAGTATATCAATTGCTTTTCATTGCTGACTTTGAGAAGCATTGGTGTTTATCAGTTTATGGTATCCATTATCTAAAAAACTATATTAAGAAAAAAAGGAGACGAAGTGTATAGAAAGATTGCCGATGAATACGTGAATTTCTGGGGGAGTAAATTTAGGAGTGGAAGTTTAAAACCAATCTATCAAAACAAGATGTTAATTTAAACAAAACTACGTAGTTTTATAGAGTTTCGCATCTAAGCTCTCATACTTATCAGTCTCATATTCACTTTTCCCATAATATATTTGGGCTACTATATCTTTTAATTTTGAATTTGGATGAAAACTACAACATTTATTTATGTTGGATTTAACTTGTCTATATTTTGTTCATAAATATTAGAGGGTAATACATGTATTTACAGTTACTTATATTTAGATTTATGGATGGTAATTAATAGTCATGTACCTGAAAGCTATACTTGAAATCCGAAACATTTGAAATGAACAATGAACATATATTTGAGTGTAAGACAGAGTATGAAACTGGTTATAAAGATTTTTACGGGTAGGGATATAAAGTGATACCCAAATTGATTACTCATAACATGTATGTTCTTTAGTTTAACCACATCCATAACCATTTATTTTCTTTATCCTTAGGTTGTACTGTAATCTACTACCAACTTTTTAGATTTGTAAAGTAACAAAAATATTCATTTGAGAATCTTAGTAGATAATTTTAACAAACTAACATGCATTATCCAATACCCCGAGCCAAACAAGTAACGAATAAGCATATTATTGACTATTATTGACTTGTCGAAGATACTATTCACACCAAGGTATGAAACTCTATTTTAAACGCATCTCATTACCAATATCATCCCCATTTAGATCTGTCTATATATATACTAATTAAATCAGAGTTAAATATGTGTATATTTATATGTTCGATCTAGTGATCAATTTTTTTTGTTAATTAACCGAGTAGTATTGTTTCATTTCGGATATTCTTATGTCATGGGAGAGTTATTAATACTAAATTGACTTAAATAGTTGATATGAGAATAATATATCTTCTATACATAATAAAAATAAAAAAGACTGACTTTAAAAAAAGTTTCAGGTTTCTATGCATCCTAAGGATTATTTCCTGTCTTTCTCTTCTATTAATATGTTTATTAATAAAACAATCCTGTTTCTATTTTAATTTACAATCAGATCATAGTTTTCTTAAATTTCCTCTGCAATCAAATCATCATTTTCTTATTCGAACAAGTTCTCTTGTTCAAATTATAATTCTTTAATTTTTTATTGATTGAATATATGCAAAGTACTATTCTTTGTTTTTATAAAGCATATTTGAAAAAGATATTACTACTAACTACAAATAAATATTGGTAAAAACCTTCATTCAACAATGATTCTTAACCCAATTGGTTAAGGTGAGGTATTCATGATATGTAAATAATGAAAGGTCACGAGTTCAAGTCTCACTCTGAGCAAAATGCTCAGAGTTGACCCAAGGGGTTTTCTCAGCAATGAGTTTCCTCCGGGGGTTTGGGGTGCGGTCCCGACTGAGATACAGATAGGTGGGCCCGATTAAGATAACATCTGTCATCCGATGCAGGGTCGTACATTTGACGTTCAAAAACAAAAACCCTTCATGCAACTTGTATAATATACGATAATATAAAACATATATTCTTACAGGTAAAATAGATAATCGAATTTACATATGTTTTATTCCAATCATCATACTTTAAGGTAACGTTTGATACGAATGAAATGAACCATTGAGGCTGAATAAATAAAGACATGTTTGATTGATGAATGTAATAGAATGAACCATTACATATAGGGCTGTAAACGAACCGAACAAACACAAACAAGGCATTGTTCGTGTTCGTTCATTAAGAAATAAACTTGTTTATGAACTGTTCACGAACACTTACAGAATGAATTTTCTTGTTCGTGTTCGTTCATTAAGGAGATGAACATGTTCACGAACTGTTCACGAACACTTACCAAAAGCAAACGAACACAAACAAGATCAAACGAACACAAACAAATGTTCATAAACATGACGAACACAAAGAAATGTATGAACACAAACGAATACAAATGATCACATATTTATTTTAGAATAAAATCAGTATTTTCATTACAAAATTTACCAAAAATAAATAAACACGTAACATAAATATCCAAAAAATACTTGACATAATTGTCAAAAAAAAAACTAATACAAAAATTAAGAACATAATCGAACACATTAACGAACATAAACGAACACATTATCGAACGTTCACGAACATAAATGAACGAACACGACTTGTGTTCATGTTGGTTCGTTTAACTAAATGAACGAAAGTTTCTTGTTCGTGTTCGTTCATTTACTAAACAAACGAACATAAACTAACTTCCCACCGGACAGTTCACGAACTGTTCGCTAAACGTTTAGTTCGTTTGCAGCCCTAATTACATAGTTGATTCCAATCTTTTAAATTCATTCCATCCACTCCCTCCTTCTTTTTTTTTCATTCCATCCCTTCTTCCATCATTAGTCACCAACACCATCCACTCACCCACCACAACAACCACCACCGACCACCAAGATTGTTCGTCACCGGCAACCACCACCAAGGACAACCACCCCCACCACCATCGACCACACAACCACCGGCCACCGCCGTCGCCGCCAACCCCCGGCCGCCGCCTCCACCGGCACTAGCGTTGATGCCCACTGGCCACCAGCGGTGCCGCCAACCACCGGCCACCAGCGACGCCGCCAACCACCTGCTATCGTCACCGGGAACACGCCACCCAAAACCACCACCGGGAACCACCGAAGGCCACCGCCGCCGCCAGCAACCACCGCCGAAAACCACCACCGGCCACCACCCCCACCCCCACCCCCACCCGTCAATACCACCATAACTAATTTTACATTTTATTTCTTCATTTGTTATACCTAAGAAGCAACATAAAGTAATGATTAATTTATTTATAAAAGGTAATCAAATATAATAATAAATTGAAATGATTAATTTCATTTCTAATCAATTTTATTTACTCATTTATTCCATTTCTTTATATATTTTATTATCACTCAGCAAACAAACCCTAATATGATAAAGCTTGTGACGTATTACCTTTTATTTTCTCCTTTAAAGAAAACAGAATTTCAAAAAATGAAAATTGGAGATTGTGTTGTAAGGCAATTCCCTCCACGTGAGGGTATTGATACGTGACCACGTGTATGGCCGGGATCTTCTTATTGGTTGCTTTCCGACCACCTTAACTTTAGACGAACGTAAGGTATTCATCAACGGCTATTGTGACTCCAACGGCTCCGATCAATCAACGGTCACGATTGAATCGACGGCTGCCGCCCATTTAATATCGTGATCTTTAGGGGACTTTTAAGATTCCTGTATAATATTATTTTGTGACGTCAAACGGTCGTCGCTAAAATCCAGGACGACTAATTGCTGTTGATATTTAGACTCTTGTGGTTTTGTTATTTTTATATATGTTTCATCCAATGGTTAATCAGATATTGGTTTGATTATAATTTTACAGTTCTTGTTTATCGAGCGTGTGGAACCTGTTGCTTTTATATTTATGAGTTTGTATGTTTCTAAGGGTTATGGTTAGAATAATATTATAAGAAGAGAAACATGCTGTACGTATGTTAAATACAAAAGCCTTTTAAGTAGAGAGTTGTGATAATCATATACAAATTTGTCTCTGAATAAAAATTTCTCTAAAACTAGTTTTGTATTGAACGTCTCTGAATAAAAATTTCTGTAAAACTAGTTTTGTATTGAATGTCTTTAAATAAGTACAAATAGCTTATGTGTTTCATAATTACAAATATTATAAAATCTTCAACTAAACGCATTAATGTATTTGACAAAGGACTACAAGTCCAAATAAATTCGTATCAACGCTACGAAAACCTCGTAACAAGTTATCTTGTATGAATAAATGACTTGAACAATCTTTTACTGAATTATGTGAAACCAAATGTATGATCATGTTATTGTAGTGTGATGAGACCAACAGTTATGTATCAAAAGCGGTGGTGATGATGATATAAATAACAGAAAACCAAAAAGAGAATTTGATGTTAGGGTTTTGTTTAATTATTATGTTTCAGATGTCGCATCTTGTTCTTGGTTATTGGTTAAGTTTGGTGTGAGTGGTTGGAATGATAGATCTCTTCCAAAAGCAGGGTTATGATTTTGTTGGATGATGATAGCTTTTTTGGTTTACTTCATTGATGTTCAAAAGAAGCAAAGTTTATGTGGATTTTAACTTAAAAAGGTAATAAAACTGAGAGTATATATTAAACTATTTTGAAGAAGAAAATAATAAGATGAAAAATTGCTTCCAATTTCATGTTACTAAACGGCTTAGGAATGACAACATCATTTCATGGATCAAAACACATGAAATCATGTTCTTCCTTATCAATAACGATAACTAATTTTTATAAAATATATGTAACAAGGTTATTATATTTAATACTATGAAAAATAACTAAAGGGTTAGTTTGATTTAACGAGATGACATTACAAAATACAAGAACGAAATAAACGAGGTGATAGATTGGGTCATGAAATAACATGATCCATACTTATTCAGTATGTTAAATTATTACAAGATAATTACAGGATAACCATAATCATAACCGAACACAAATGTCACGATACATATATATTTCATTTCTATTTTTAATAAAATTTTTATTTGTTTATATATTAATTTTGTATGTATGAATAGATAAATCTAGTAATGTTTTTTACTTCTAGCTAGTACATAATTTGATAAAAAGAAAAAAAAAACTAATAACATTTTTTTTAAAATATAGAAATTATCTTAAATTTGAAAATTACTCTATGTAAAATTAAACTTCTATGGATTTGATTTTATTATAACTTTTTTAATTGTCGTCTGATTTTATTATAACTCTTTGGTAGAGTAAATTTATAGGAAAAGTGATGAGTCATAGAGAAAACCACTGACACTTGAATCATCGATCGTTTCTAGAGAGAGAATCTAAAAGGGTCGAGAGAGGCGTAGGAAGAGATGAGATATAGTATCAGACGGATGAAAGTCTCATGCATGGTGGTAGCAGAAGAAATGAAGGGGGACGACGAGTGACGATACCACTAATAAGAGCCACGTTGAACGCAAATAGTTAACCTCAATGGGATGATGATGGCGAGCAGATTCCTCGGGTTTAATGGAATTTTGTCTTTGAAAGGCCTGGATTGGTGTTTGTGTTTTGGCTATAGGGGGTCCGAGTTTGAGAAGTCATGGTTTGGCTAAATGGAAGCCGTTTGGGAAGAGAAAAAGTCGTGTGTGATTCCTAATGAGCTTGTAGCTCGGCTAACAGCCTAACACGACATATAGAGCAGTTTGCAGATTCGTAGATGAACCAATTTAGATATCACCGATGTGTGTTCTTAAAATGAGATGATAGCAGGGACACAAAGGATTATTTAGACCAAATTCATATGCGTATTTCATTCGTACATCAACTTGACTATTAATAGCCTTACATCAATATAACATAAAATTACTACTAACATTACAATTCTTAATCTAAGAGATCATGATCCACCGATACCACTAACAATTCAAAACCTAACAATTAAATATAATTTAAACTCATGTTTCTGAAACTCCAAAAGTACAATTCTTGCGTTTATACTCGCCACTACAACGAAACCCATAACGATCCAATATAAATCACTAAAGTTTACTGAACGTTTACATACATAAATTCCAACCATATTCATCAAGTGTCCAAAACAATTTAGCAGTTTTAAAACGTGACACTAACAATCTAAAACAAATAACAAATTCCCTAACAAGTAACTTAATAAAATAGTAAACATGTGTCATACGTTCATGTTATACTTTGATATTATAAAAACAACAATAGACTCCTTTAATAAAATAATAAAAGAAGTAGCCGTTGTAGATTTTCCACTATTTAAAGATACCTTGCGTTGATGTACGGGTGGTTCAATCAGCTTCTGTAAAAACTAACAAAACCCCTATCTTGGGTCTTCTTCCTCAGATCCCCTTTTATACGATCAATTTCCTCATGGTTTAATCTTCATTCAATAGTCGTATATCATAATTAACTAGTTAGATTTTGTGTTTTTGATCTATGTATATTAGTTTCCAGCAATCTCTAATCGTTTGATCCGTGTTTATTTGAGATCATTCACAGATTCATCTCGTAAATCTGTTATCTGTTGTTTCTATCATAATCTGTTAACTTGTTTGTTATTAATTTGGAGTTTGATTATGGAAGCAATTATGATGAAATCAACCGGCGATTACAAGCACCAGATCGGAAAATCAAATAGGAATTTCGTTACTAACCGTAGTTTATACTCATATCCATCTGATGATTTGCTGTTAGCGAGTTTTCTCGCCGGCGGTCACTTCGCCGGAGGTAGTTTATTGCCGATGCCTCCGGCGTCTCTCTCTAGTTCGTATCCACCGGCGGCGGTTTCAGTTTTCCGACCACCGCAGAACCTCCACCACCACCGTCAACAACCACCTCTTCTTCCTCTTCCGATCTCAGTTCCGTTAAACCACCAAAATATGCAGATCTACCGTAGTAATAGTAGTTCTAACAATAATACTCGATCATCACATCCTCGAATCAACAAAAGTGTGAAAAACCGAGGGCGAGATCATTCTCTCACGCCGAAGAAATCGAAGAATCAGAAGAAGAATTCGAAGAGAGAGGAAGCGGATCTGACTCCGCCGGTGGCGACGGAGGAGTCGGAGGCGCCACCGCCGGAAAAGCCTTCGTCGGAATCGTCGATTGATCAGATGATCGGACCAGATCCGAAGGATCTACCGAAGGATGTTGTTTCTAGGGTTTTTCTTCATCGATTAAGCATGTTGATGAGTTTTCAGGTTCTGTAGTGTTTACTTCATCTCCACCGCCTAGCAGCTTGCCTTTGCCGACTTTTTCTCTCCGGCCAAAGCTCAGTTGCACCGCCGAGGCTGCGGCGGTGGTGGCCGGCGTCGACGCCGGAGCTACTGATAGTCTCCGGCGACTTCTTCGACTTTGATAAGTGATAACTTTTGTTGGTTTATGCATGCTACTTTAGCCACATAAAAGAACAAAAGGAGGGGGAAAAGGCTGTTATTTGAAGCTTTTATTCGTCTTCTTTATATTGTTGTCTGTTTTTAATTAAGAAATGGTGAATTAGGGTTCTTGTGTTGTATTTTCTGCAATATGTGTTCTTGCCTGAGTTTTTTTTTTGGCGAAGCCCATTACTGATTTCAATTTGTGATGGAATGTTTTAATGTTGATTTTCTGTTTGTAAAAAATGTTAATCTTGTAACAGTTATAAATGTATAATATTATTTTTTTAAACACTTACGTTATTCGGTCATTACTCTTATCATTCTTCATTTCCTCGTCACTAATTATTTTTTTCATTTCTTTAGATATAAATATATGATTATATTTCAATAATATGTAATAAAACTTAAAAAAATAATATTGGTAAATGTTTTTCGTTAATAACAAATTAAAACGTGTGAGGGAGAGGGATATATAACATGTTATGATTATTCGGTTTACTTGGATTCATTTTTTAAAAAGACATGGAGATTATAAAGCTTTAGGTTAGGAACGTTCGTAATTCTTAAATGGATACTAATGTGCGCATATGTGAGTGAATGGCGAGCAATGTATCATGCGGTGAGGCTAGAGAAGTTAATTGATCAGACTGAACGTAATTGGAACAACTTATTATTCTTAGAACAACTGAATAAAACTTGGTCAGACATCATGTTCTTACATAAATACAACCACAGTTGGGACAACTATGAGAAGAATCGCTTACATAGCAAGTTTATTAAACTATTCTTGAGCCGATCTTTATTTTTCGTTAGTAGATATGGGGTGGACCTGTTGAGCCAACCAATCCCATCCCTAGTAGGACATGAATTTTAAATTTTATATATTTAAAACTACCTTACCTTTTAAAATCTCATTTGTAAATTCGTATATGTTTTTTTTTTGAAACGACATTTATAAATTCATATACTTCCAGATTTTATAGTTTTCAATCTCACTGATAAATCCATATACTACTTCATATTTCATATTTAAATTACTTATATATAGGAAAAAGATCCATTGAAAAGTATATTATAATTGAAAACCATAAAAACCAATATCTAACTATTGATCATACATAATCAATGGCTTATATTAATAGTGACATGATTGTAAATATTATTATGTTTAAATGACAAGATTTTAATAAATAAGGGTAGATTAGGTAAAGCTAAAAATTATATTTCTCTCTCCTCTTTACTAATCTAGTTTTCTCTTTCATCTCTTTTAAATACTAACAAAAAGTAATATGTGTTACATATATGCTTACTTTCATAGGTTACATATACTTAAAACATATATGTAGCAGTTAAAAATAATAGTATCTGAAAATAAAACACTTACATATATGTAACTTATACTAATACATATATGTAACTCATTAATCAACAAAAACATGAAATACATATGCATAACTCATTAGTCAACAAAACATGAAAGACATATGTAAAATAAAAGAAATACATGACGTGAGATAGATATTTTTACAGAAAGCATAACTTCAAATTGGATTACAATCAATCCGAGTAGATGTAATAATGTCACCAAACATAAGTAAAGATTAAAAAAGTAGTGTTCATCTTGTTCATGATGTTCCACTTTCAAAACTAAAAAGATAATAAATTAAGTATAGTCAATAAATTAATTGTTTATGAAGATAATCAAGCAATTTGTAACTGCCAAAAAAAGGACGTTAAATTACATTTATAGCCTTCTAATTAAAAAAGGAAAAATTAAAAAGAAAAATATATGATTGGTTGGCATTGGTTTCTATGATTTTCAAATATAAACATGATTTTTATTTGATCTCTCCTCCTTATATATATATATATATATATGATCAGATTCTTTGCAGAACTCCCTTAAAAATGATAACTATAGGAATCATTAGTAACCATTGACTATATTAATCAATGGATGAGATTTAAAAGGGTAATAGAGTAATTAACAGATTATTTAGAAAATGTATATTTAAATGCAAAGGGAAGAGTTGTAAAATCGCTTATTCATTTTTTTAGAAACTTGCTATTTTAGAGGGTGATCCCTTGTAATCCTCCCTAAATCAAAATCAAAATCAACTACAAATAATCTCCGATTTCAAAGATTCATCAGTCGGCTTCACATACAGATACATTACCAAACTACGACGGTGGTTGAAGCGTGAAGCAGAGGTCGACAGTAAGTTTTTAACCTAAAACTTCAGAGTATTTTATTATTGCATTGTGGATTACTTATGTTTGTGTAAAACCTTTTAAATGATACTCATTTACCAACTAATCGATTGATGTTACTGATTGTTGAGTAGTTTTAGGTTTGGTTTGAGATATGTTTCACTTTCATATATAAAGAACACATGACAATAGCAGGAATGAGGTTTATAATGTTAGAAATTGGGTTTGATGTTTAAAATGTTGGTAATTAAGGTTCTTGTGAACCGAAGTATTATTGTTCTGTTAAAGGAATTATGTACGCTGTTTTTGGAAATTTACATATGTGTGTATAGTATGCTTAATAATTTCTAATGTTGTTAACATTAATAGTGTATCATGTTCTTGAGTGTAATATATACGTAAATCTAAAATATGATGTTCTTGGGTTTTTTAAAAGAAAGAGCAAAGCATGATGCTTAATCAAGAAAGCTAAGGGTCAAATACGCGTATCGTATTCTTCTATCTGAAGCAAAGAAGCAACGAGAAAGGATAATGAAGGAGTCCAGTGGTTTAGTGAATTGTGAATGAGTAGTTGATATGTTAGAATGTTATTTTGACTTTAAACGACTTAGTAGTTTGATGGTTGGTTAACATTATGGAATTTTGGTTTTAGAACAATCTTAAACATCTGGTATGTTTTGGGTAATGAAATGACTAGTATGTTTTTGGTATTTCAAATTATACTTGTATGGATGGTATGTTTGTATATAAAGAAAAGATTGGAAAGTTGGTTGTCATTATACCTTGATTACATATAGGCAAAACTGGATTACATATAGGTAATTTTTTAATAAAAAACAACAAGATGAAAATGTTTAGGTTGGTTAACTAAAAGGTAAAACAACCAGGCATGTTTACGTATACATAATACTGTTGTGTGTAAGTTTATATGGTTTACACATATTTTAAAAATGTTATAAAATATAAAAGTTGATAATCTAATAGTTATAGTTGATATGGGTAATGATGCACTGGTGTAAACATGATAAAGATTTACGTTGAAAGTGTTCCGTTGATAACCAGTAAGATTATGCTATTTTCATGTAGGTAAAAGTATGCATACGGATGCAGAAACTAAAGTAAACCTTCCTATGCTCAATTTAATATTTGTTTACATATATGTAAAATAATCAAAAAAATGATATAAAGTAACACATACGTGTTGTTAACTTAAAATTCAATGGTCATATACATAACACTTATGAAGTACATTAGTAATGTTAATGTGTCAGATCAAAAAAACCATAAGTTATCCCCATGTATATATTTGTCGAAACTAAGCGTAAAATTTAATAAATAAATAAACACAAAGTATCGATGTAACATCTGGCCCCTCACACCACCAATATTGTCCGCTTTGTCCACGAGGAGCTCACGGATTTGCTTTTGGTTGCCTGGGTGAAAACTTTCCAGGGAGGTCACCCATCCCTGGATTGTTGTCACCTGAGCACGCTTAACTGTGGAGTTCTCCTCTCATCCACAGCCAATACGCCCAAAACGCGTTGGTGATATTAGAGGCAGGACATTCCTTATGAACCAGGAATCTCTCCTGTCCACGGCCGATGTGGGATTCGCCTAGAGTGTTACAAACACCCCCCTTCTTTTGGACTCATCGTCCTCGATGAGGTTTGCCCCACCATCCCATCAATGGATGTGGGATTTGCCTAAGGTGTCCCTCTGAACACCCCCGGGGACTCACCATCCTTGATGAGGTTTGCCCCACCATCCCGAACGACACAGGAGTGGCTCTGATACCATTTGTAACATCCGGCCCCTCACACCACCAATATTGTCCGCTTTGCCCACGAGGAGCTCACGGATTTGCTTTTGGTTGCCTGGGTGAAAGCTTCCCAGGGAGGTCACCCATCCCTGGATTGCTGTCACCTGAGCACGCTTAGCTGTGGAGTTCTCCTCTCATCCACAACCAATACGCCCAAAACGCGTTGGTGATATTAGAGGCAGGACATTCCTTATGAACCAGGAATCTCTCCTGTCCACGGCAGATGTGAGATTCGCCTAGAGTGTTACAATCGACTTTAAAATTTTGAAACTATTAGAGATGGTGAATAAAGTATAGAATCACCTAGAAAGATACTGCATAGACAAAGTGAAAGTCATATAGAAAGCGTAAAATTTAATAAATAAATAAACACAAAGTATCTACTTTAAAATTTTGAAACTATTAGAGACGGTGTATAAAGTATAAAATCTCCTAGAAAGAAAAAAATATCAGTTCTACCATAATAGATTCGATGTTTTTCAATATAAATCACCCGAAAAGGGGGTTTTCACCGGAGACGAAGAAAGGGAAGGGGAAAGGCTGGCTGCTAGTGGTGTTGGACACAATGGAAACCGCCGTAATCGTGTCGGAGAGTGTGGCAATCTTTTACAATCTTTTAGCTGCAGATGTTAAAACAACCATTAGGATCGTATAAAATGCACTAAGATCTTTCAGGTGCAATACAAGATGATAATTCTGAATATAATGATGATCTCCATTATGATAATATTGAGGAAGATGATCTTAACGCTCCCGCTGTCGATATTCTTTCATGTGGACATGTATACCAGAATAAAACACCTAACGTTAATGACATCATCATCATAGCATCATCTTCATCTTCGACTCATCTGCATCTTCATCTTCTTCTTCTCTGAGTGCCTTCATGACATCATCATCTTAATCAACGTTAATGATGACTTTACGATTCGAGAAAGAAAGCTGATTTTTCCCTTAAACTATGATGATACCGAATTGATTTATCAGAATATTGATTTTGAATGTATTGATTAGATGGTGAACCTTGAAGATGATGATAGGATGAACTCCTAAACGAATTTTGATTTTTATTTTATTCAAATCTGTAACTTCCCTGATTAAAAGGAGAAAAAAAAAGGAAATTAAGTCCAAAATATAAAATAACATTAATACCCTTTATGATTAAATTAAATTAAAAATTAAAATATACTAATCAATGCTTAGGATGATTCTCGTAGTTCTCGCGATCTTTAGAAGTTCTGAAAAGATCCTGACCCTATATATATATAGGGGCCGGTTGTTATACAAAGTCTAATTTTCGTGCAAAGCGTACAAAGTCAACAGAGCGTGACACGTGTTTTTTGGCGGAGGGGTAGTTTCGTTCACGCTACAATTACGCATAAAAGGTACATAATTACGCAATTTATATCTATTATTACGCAAGTTATATTTATTACGTAAAGAAAAATTACCCACGTTATAAAAAATAATCGCGCAAGTTATATTTATAATTACGCAAGTTATATGATAATTACACAAGTTATGTTCATAATTACGCAGTGAATAATAACGCAAGTATACGCACAACACATAGATGTTTTTTTTAAAAAAAGTGTTGATTTTTTTTAAAAAAAGTATAGCAATATTATACTCAAATTAAAGAGAATAAAATGTTCAATTTTATGATGTATTATTTTTAAAAAATAACGTCGTATAAAAAAGTTATATATGTTTAAAAAAACTGGGGGGGGGGGGGGGTTTAAAAAAAGTCAACAATTGTAACCTATTTCTGATTTTACCCCTTGAGCCATCGTTTCATGCGTGATTATTTCATTTTTAATCTGAACCGTTTATCTCCTAAATCAATTCTTGGAATTACTTCGCACACTTCGAAGTTTTTTTCAACTTTGTACCGTAAACTTCTCTCTCTCTCTCTCTCTCTCTCTCTATATATATATATATATATATATATATATATATATATATATTACGGTATAAAGTGTTGTTTTCGTGCGAAAGATACGAAGCAACAAGGATCATTGATCTAAAAGATGAACGGTTTAGATTTAAGATGGAATAATCACGTAAGTAATGTGTCTGGAGGGGTAAATTGAAAATAGCCTACAATTGTCAACTTTTTTTTAACTCCCCCCCCCCCCCCCTTTTTAAACAAATATAAAATTTTCATATGACATTACTTTTTAAAAAAAATACACCATAAAAACAAATATTTTATCTTTTTTAATATGAGTATAGTATTGCTATACTTTTTTTTAAAAGAAACAACATATTTTAAAAAAAACGTCTATGTGTTGTGCGTATAACTTGCGTGATTATCACTGCGTAATTATCAACATAACTTGCGTAATTATAAACATAACTTACGTGATTATTTTTTATATGAGTAATTTTTCTTTGCGTAATAATAGATATAACTTGCTTAATTATGAATATAACTTGCGTAATTATGAATATAACTTGTGTAATTATATATTTTTTATGCGTAATTGTAGCGCGGACGAAACTACCCCTCCGCTAAAAAACACGTGTCACGCTCTGGTGACTTCGTACGCTTCGCACGAAAATTACACTTTGTATAGTACCCGGCCCATATATATATATATTATAATTTTAAGATTATTTATGACGTCATTGAGTATTGAATTTTGAATCAATCCAACCTATAGACCGAAAAGGTATCCGAATATTAAAACAAATGTGGCTTTGCTGGAATGGTCCCAATGGCAGTCCTTCAAATGCAGTGTTGTTTTTCTATTGTTTAATGTTTATTTGGTTTTCATTGTTCTAACTCATTGCTTGAATTTATATCTATTTTCTTAATTAATTATCGTTAGCCGTAAAATAAAACTGTGATGTAGACAAGGAATGCATTGTTATTTTGTTGGAACTCCGATAGAATCTACAGTTTTAGTAATCGGAATCTTAAATTCTTTCAAAATTCATTTCGATCTCTTTCATTTTCAACCAATAAGGATGATATTCATAAAATCAAAGGATGCCCCCAACTTGTATTTTAGAAAAGACACCTTTCTTTAATAGTCGCTACAAATTATATTGGTTATAAAATGTATTTTTTTATGATGCTGCTATCAAAAGTCTTCACACCAAGGCTTTCATTTCTAAAAGTAGTGCAAAGATGGTTAACATAGAGTTAGCCCTCTCTCACAAACGTTGATGAAGCTCCATCTCTGTTTTTTCAAGGTTTGGTGTGATAATATGTTATGGGAGTAAATGCCTAGAGTGTAGGAGTAGTTGAATACTAACTTGATGCTCATTCTCCCCAGAAAAAGTGCATAATTATAATTTTCCACCAACACCGTAGTTAATGTTTTGCATGTAACATGTTAACATTGAATGTTTTTAATCCAACTGAGTTTGTCTAGGGGTAGGCGAGCATTATTCATTTTTATTAATTTTCCAAAACTTTTCACTTTGTTTATGTGATGAAAACTAACAAGAGAAATAAAAAGTTAAAAAAAAAAAGGAAAAAAAAAGAAGAAAAAGAAAACAAAAAACCGAGCAACTTACTTCAACTCAACAACTACAAAACGCCCAATATAGTTTATAGTTGAACCAGAGTATGCAAACACATTACACAAGCCTTTTTCAACTTTTGCTTTTATAAAGGAGGGAACCCATTGGAGCAACACAAAACATACATATGCATGTATCTTCCTCTTAAACAAATTAATAAGAATCTACTCTCATTTTTTGTTTTTAATCTTTAACCTGCCAACTCAAAAACTATATACAACTTCATCTAGGATATCAGTAGGGAACAGTATAGGGTAAAGCATATATATCAGCTTCCGCTAAGTAACTCGCACGCGGCTCCCACAATGACGTTGAAGCCAATTCACGACATGACTCTACTTCACTCCTGGAGGTTGATGAACTTGCAGTCTTGGTCTTTCTCGAAAGCCAATCATCATCATCAAAATCAGGCAGTAGAGATTGAAAAACTGGAGGGACCCAACTTCCTATCAGTTTTTCATACTTAGCATGCTTTTTCAGCATCTTTTTCTCAGATCGTGATGGACCCGCTTTCTGTTGGTCTTCCTTCTCCTTGAGTTTTGTGGGACCGCTGTTACCAGGAACTGCGATCTCACCAATGGGCCTTTTTCCTGTAGATGTCAGGCTTGGTTTACTTAGAACTGGGCCAGGTATCCCGGGCTTTATAATACTTGGACCCAGCTGCTGTCTGCCAGAGTAAGGCCCCTGAAGTTGAGCACCAATGTTTCTTGATACAGATGAACTTGGTTTCTCATGTTCCAATTGACTTCGAGGCACAACAGGTCTTACAAAACTAGCAATTTGCTGCTGTTGTCTACTTTTTAGCGACTCCACATCACTCTTTCTTGATCCAGATAGAAGATTAGGTCTTGCAGAAGAACTTGAAGCATACTGTTCCCTACCAAGATGAAGCCCGTTTGGATTGCCAACTTTCGTTCTTTCAAAACTTGTGTTTGACTTTGTTTGGGTTGAAGGAATTTGTTGTACTGCATTGTTTTCTCTTCCAGATGTTGCAGGAACACCATTGTTTCTGTTACTTGAAACAGGTAGTGTTCTGTCAACGGACGACTGCACCGATGGAAAAGTTTTTAATTTTGCATCTTCAACAGAATTGCTGGAATCAGATCCTTTGTGCTTCTTTAGGATTAGAATCTTGATAGGTTTCCCTGATTGGTATCAAAGAATCTTGCAAGATTAGCATCTGCTTGAACAATTACTCAAAAGGAACAGAATAAGATGACATAAACAAATGCAACCAACCATGACTAGTGGAGTCATCAGGTAGTAAAACATCATCATCATCATTTCTTCTCCTTTTGTTACTGTTTTGTGTGCTATCAGAAGAGTAACATGGTTTGATAGGTTGACCATGTTCTTGAGTCAAATCACTCTTCTCCAATACTTCAGTGTTGGTCTTTGTTCCCTTGATTTGGTCTTCTGTAAAACCATCAACTTTCTGTTGCAGCTTATGAGAATCCTGACTTTGGTTCTTTTGTAATTTCACTTTCTCATCTTTCTTTCTGTTTTTCTTTTCTTTTTCCTTTTTCTCCTTTTCTTTCTTTGCCCTCTTTTCTTTCCTCCTTTCTGCCTTGGCCTTATCATTTTCCTTCTGGAGCTTTAATTAAGCACCAGAACAAATTATTCAGATCCAACATGAACATAGGATATGGACAAACCATAATAGCAACACAACGCTATTTGCCAATCATGTAAAGTGGTCAGAATGTAAGATCCTAGAGGTGCAACCATTTCCCATATGTAGTGCAAAACAAAATTGATGAAATGACCACACCTAAAGATTAACCACGAATCACAACCAAGATCAAGATAGAACAATAGTTTTCATTTAAAATTACTGCAAAGTTCTTGCTAAAAAGCCACAGACATTGTTGACCTAGCTCAGAATTTTCAGGATCAGAAATACCGAGAAAACAAGCAAAATTATCTGACATTTATCAATCAACAACTTAGTTTTAAAATTTAAAGAACATAACTTACTAAAAGACCAGAGACAGTAATTCAACTAGAGAACAGTATTAACCTCTTTATGGGCATACAAATAATAGAATTGAAGTGTTATATATACTAAGAAGAAGGTTTTTAAATAGATTAATTAAATTGTAAAACTTTCAAGGTTTTTTTAAAAGTTTGATTATAGTAGTTAAAAATGGCATAGGCTCTTTTGGTAAATAGCTTTGAAGATGGCTAAACCAAGATAGAACAAATCAGAAGACTAAAATCAAGTCCTGCATGATATTGGAAGCCAACCCATTAACACATTATGTATGGTATAGTTTGGATTTAAACTAATTCACTATATCACTGAATCCTTTCCTAACATTCACCTCCAAGAACTCTTACCAACCTGCTCGATCTATCTCACAAGTTATCCCACCTCTGCCTATTTATTTCATCCCTATCATACATTCCACCAGTAAGTAGCACTCATCACCTAAAGCTCCACCATCATGCTTGTTCTAAGACTGCATCCTACCCCATTACTGATTATTCACTCTTACATGTTCATAAACCAAAAAAATTAACTACAAAAATAAACATTATTCCAAACAGTATCTCAACTCTTAGCATCACTGGAACCAATCTTATCCATCAGCCATGATTTAGTTGAACCAAACACCCTCACTCCTATTGTACGCATCACTGGAAGCAGTTTTGCTTATAATCTAGCATCAAACATGTTCCAAATGAACCAACTTTCACTCCCACTGTCAGCCACTTGGTCTACACTCAATCCAAAGATGTTAGAATCTGCACACCACCTCGGTGAAAAACTATAATGTCACAGTAGATAATTCTGAACTCCAAGTACCAAATTTAAACGAAAAATCCTCAAATCACCCTAGGCATCCCTTTGATCCTCTTAAAGAGCAATATTCAATTGAACAACAGCAATCCACCAAAGAAAACCCAACAATGATTCTTACAGATCACATCATACTCAGATCTTCATCTAAAATACACCCAAAAATCCAACCAATCGTTGGTAAAGTCAAATTCATACCAGCGTGTACACAACCCTCTAATTCTTCAAATCAATTACAAGTATTACATACACATCGCATATTCGCATCTGTCTAATGCTAAACCACATAGCCACATGTACATACAGACACAAAACCCGATTGTCGCATAAATCATCATACAAACACAACAGAACTCAAAAGTGCCTTCTTAACAAACCTTAATCGATTCGATCAAGGCCTCATACGAAGCTCCGTTCCTACAATAACCAGGAGGAGGGTACGGAAAGCACCGAGACATCGTGGATGTTTCCTCGAGATCGAATCGAATCGAAAGAATTTACCAAAAAAATTGACAAAAAAACTAAATTTGGAGATGAAATCGAAGGGTTTATTAGAGCTAGTGAAGATCTAAAGAACCCGAGTGGAGGGATCTCTTGCGATCAAACGAATTTTGATAGAAAAAAACGATTAGGGTTTGTACGGTGAGAGCGTGAGGAAGATGCTCTCGAGATTGAATGTTTGCGTGTTGTGATTTTGTTTAGGGGTAAGTCGATATATATGGTGGGAGGATTAGCCGACTTAGATGCGTGAATCTTACGTTGGGCTTTTTTATTGTGGGCTTGATTGTTTTGTTTCTCGATGTTAAAGCCCATAACCGAGTAACCGACTATTGTCGTTAAGAAAAAATATATAGTCGGTGATGGCTTTTGTTATTGGAATTAATATCTAACTGATTATTTGATCACAAGAACGCAAAGGTGCTCACGAAGTTGCAAGTTTCAAACGCTCGATGACAAGCTCAAGTGGTCAAAGTATTGGTGGTGTCGGTGTTTTCTCAATGGAACTAGTCGTAGTGAGGATGCTACCAACAAACCATAACAAAGCTATCTGGTCGGAGTTTGATTTGTACGAAATGTCAAAACACTTGGTAGAAAGCTTGATGTAAACATTTTCATACATTTCTCAAAGCCGAGTTCAAATCCATTTTGAAAGCTCGGTTGGGAAGACACTACAAAGCGATTAACGAGGCTCATTGCATAGTTGATGGAGATGTCCAAGCTACTATGGTAGCTTTGGGGTCCACTTTATCTCTTAGTGTCAAGGTTTTTACTATATGAAGAACGAGTCTTGCTCAACAGTCGATGTAAATGTGCATTTGCTTGAAATACCACTTGAACGTGATTGAACAAATACAATATGAAACAAATTGAAGGAGAACGCGTTGTTGACGAAAAACTATATGAAGATGACGTAGATGCGAGAAAGGTGATTCCACTTTTCAATGAGGAACTCCTTTACGACGAATTTGCACACTCTAGTGGTCCCGAAGTGGCAAAGATCAAACATAAAATGAAGACGACGATTACAATTATATTCAGAAAGTAAAAAGTTTTTTCAATTTGCTACTTTTTTGTAATAAACAAGGTTTTGTAATTTTCAATTTGCGGCATAAAATACTATTGTCGTTTTTTGACTCATTCATACGCTTCGCATGCTTAAAACCTTTGTCGGATATCCATGTAATATAGAGAGAGACATACACACATATATGTGTGTCGATGTGTATGTTTATGTGTGTGTTGTAGTTCTACACTTGGTTAGTAATACATAAGGGTGTCAATAATTTTAGAATTCACCAATAGGATAGATTTTAAAGTTTAACATAGAAAATAGTCCCCAAGTTAGAGGTGAAAAAAAAAAAGATTCTTGAACCGCAAACCCGAACCGATGTTGGAACCAATAAAACTGTAGGTTCCCATTTGGTTTGTATTCCTCAGTTTTACACCAGTTCAAAACCAGAACCTAAACTGTAAACAACCGGTAAAAAACGATCAAAACTGGTCAACAACCTGATCCGCCTTTAACTCAAACCGAAACGGTTTCAATTAAAAAACCGTTTAAGTGCACCTCTACCCTTTCTCCCTTGTCTTTTTCTCGGAGTTAACTGCGCACACGTACCACCTTGGGCCGCTGATTTTCTCTTCTGTTGGGCCTTTTTGTTTGAAGCCCAGTACTTTGCGACCCAGTTAGTTGCTTAAAGCCTAAACAACCAAACAGGTTTATTTAAGGACCAGCCACTGCCCACTGCTTAATATAGAAAACACACAAATAATTATGTTACATTGTCGTTCTAAAAAAACATTAACTATGTTACAAACGAAGTATATTTATTTTTTTATTTTCTAATATGAGTATTAGATAAAGAATTTAATCGAGAAAATAGTTGTTTAATAATATAGAAGGGCGTCGACTATTTAATAGTTTACAAAAGATTTATTCTTTTTAATTAATAGATAGATTTCGTATTCTAAGGTAACAATAAAACTTTTAGATCTTTGCGTAAATAATAGGAAACAAATAAAATATAGGAATCCCTCGTAAAATGTAGAAATAATTTTAAATTATAAGATATCTTGGAAACAGTTAAATCCTTCTACTATAATAAAATGCTAACTATTGAGAACACATGTTAACATCATATTCATTCTTACAAAAAATTTTGTTTCTCTCTTTATTAAATAATTACCTTAATTACAAATAATATTATTTAAGTCTTTTTAGATTAAAAATGGTTTTCTAATAAATTAAGAAATATATCTTTTTATTAATGTTATTTCTAAAGAAACACATTTTTATAAAATATTTTTTCTAAAACATCAAACTTATTTAAAAATGTGAAATATTTTAAATTTAGTGTTTTTAAAAATTAAACTTTTTTATGAACCAAAAATAATTAAAAATGAGAGCTATAATAAGAAATTTTACAAATGTTTGATTTTTTTCTGAAATTTGTTTTTTAAAAATTGATATTGTTGTTTTATTACTTATAGTTTTTATTCCTACGTAATTTAAATTATATCTTATCTTAGAATTTCGTTTTATAATTAAGTAAAAATTTATTATATTTAATATTTTATTTTTTTAAGCGTTAATACACGGGTTTACTAAAACTAGTAATATATTATAGAGTCACGAATATTTTACCACACATATAAACTTTTATCGTTAGCTTCAAGTGATTAGAGCCTCGCAACTCATTCTCATTGCTTCAATGTTATCATCGTATTTTAACGAAAAAATTTAGAAACTCACTCCTATCTTATCTTTTATCTCCAATTACGATTCCTATAATTTTAAAAGAAACCAAACTCATCCTTATATTTAAAAAACATTATTTATCTTTCATATTTATTTTTTTATATTTCCTTGTGACTAGATATAAGTTGAAGAGAAAGAAAAAAAAGTTAATAATGAATAAATAGACATTATTTAATTAACTAGAAAGAGATGTGAAAATCTTTTTCTTTTTAAGAATATAAATTTATAAAATGGTGTAATTGTGTCTCTATGTATGTTATTGAATTGTTTTTTTATGAGATGTAATGATGTTGTTGATTAAAATAATAAAGATAAAATAAATAAAAAACCCTCACACACACATCCACGCTGATGCGTTTGACCACCATCTCTCCAGCCACCGTTACGCTCGTATGATGCCGCTTTCAAAGCGGCGATGTTTCTGGGTGTGATAAAGCACTACCTCAGCCTAACACATTTTATTACACATGGTCTTTTAGTTATTAGATGATAATAACCCATGACTTTTGTAACTGTCTATGATTCATTAAATAGTAAATAAGGATTGTGACTCTTCGATAATTGAAAACATTAGTATGCATATACATGTTCAACAAGAGATAATAACTTTAGAAGTATGTTAACAGAATATCTATCGGTCAAGATATTAGACTGTATATGATTTAAGAACTTCTGTGAATGGTCTTTTGATGTCATTGATGGATTTGGGCGGCCAATCAACCAGAGCTTGCCACTTGATAAGAATATCTATCATTTAAAGAATCATTTCATTCTAAAGAATTTGTCCATATAAAGCTAGTTGTTATCAAACTCCATAATCTATCTTGGAATATAATCTAACACGAGCAACATATATATGTTTCTTATATTTATTTATATTATGTATACAACTCTTTTTGTAAACAGTTAAAACAAAAGAAAGAGTTGCATAGACAACTGAGTTCAAATTTTATATGATCATGTTAATTAATATAACGTGTAAAAAATAAATACATGTTAAAGTATATGTTTTACATAAACACATGTTAAAAAATTGTTAGACATATGTAAAATGATTTTTTTACTTTTGACATATCCTCATTCTTCGTCTCTCTGATGCCAACACCACCTACCTTTGTTGTTGTTGGGAATTCTTTTTCATCTCCACCTTTGGCCACATATCGAAACATATCTTCGTCATTATCATTGTGCCTGTAAGAATTGGTAGTGATTAGGATGCATATTCAATTTTGGTTTCAAATGTCAAGTAGAATCTTCTTGAGGGGGCTAAATGTAATATCTTTCAGATTTGTTAGTTAGGTTGTTATCTTTCTGATTAACGGTATAAATAGGGTTCTTAGCTTAATGGTTTGATCATTCTCAAAATTGATCATTCATTCTTCATGTATTCTAGTTCATAGTTCCAAATCGATTGTGCAGTATTGTTTTTCATACGTTTTCTGGTGTTAATCTTTAACAATTGGTATTAGAGCTTGCGTAGTTGGCTTTTGTAGCCCCAGGTCAAGACGAGAAGGTGTGCCTCTTGAAGAGATCCTTATATGGGTTAAAGCAATCTCCTCGACAGTGATACAGGAGATTTGATGACTATATGTTAGGGAATGACTTCAATATAGGCAGTTATGATCCTTGTTTGTATTACAGGGAGTATGAAGAGGGTTGCTACATCTATTTACTCTTATATGTTGATATGCTGCTAGCATGTAAGAGTAAGGATGAAATTATGGCTACTAAACAACTTTTAATGAATGAGTTTAGCATGAAGGAATTGGGAAGTGCAAGAAAGATTCTAGGAATGGAGATAACCAGGTTTAGGAAGAGGAGGGAAGGTTGATATTGTCTCAGCATTCATACCTGATGAAGGTGCTAAAGAACTATTCCATGCCAACATTTTAAGGTATCTCTTGATGATTGTCCAAGGTCAAGTACAGAATCTAAAGGAGCAAGTATAGTAGGTAGGTTGATGTACTTGATGATATGCATAAGACCAGACCTTGGATATGCAGTGAGTATAATTAGTAGATACTTTGCAAATCCCGGTAAGAAGCATTGGGAGGGGGTTACGTGGATATTTAGATATCTAAATGGTAATATGAATTATGAGTTGTTATTCAGTAGTAATAAAGAAGATTGTTCAGTGGTGCTTGGTTATGTTGATGTTGATTTTGAAAGACCCTTATAGGGGTAGATCAGTCACAGGGTATGTATTTAAGGTGTTTAACAATCCTGTTAGTTGGAAGTCTACCTTGCAGAAGGTTGTGGACTTGTCTACAACCGAGTTTGAATATATAACATTGACTGAAGTTGTAAAAAAGGCCATTTGGCTCAAAGGCTTTGTGTTTGAGTTAGGATGTAAGGATGTTACTGCAATGGTCAAGTGTGATAATCAAGGAGCAGTTCAGTTGTCTAAAAATCAGGTTTTTCATGAGATAACAAAACACATTAATGTGAAGATGCATTTTATCCAGGATGTGGTCAATTCAAAGGAAGTGTTGGTTGAAGATGTTAGTACTGATGATAATTCTACAGATATATTAACAAAAACTTTGACTGGTGCAAAGTTTAGCAAGTGTTTAGTTGATCTTGGTATTACCAAGTTATGATATCCTACTCACTAAGGTGGAGATTGTAAGAATTGGTAGTGATTAGGATACATATTCAGTTTTGGTTTTAAATGTCAAGTGGAATCTTCTTGAGGGGGCTAAATGTAATATCTTTCAGATTTGTTAGTTAGGTTGTTAATCTTTCTGATTAACGATATAAATAGGGTTCTTAGCTTAATGGTTTGATCATTCTCAAAATTGATCATTCATTATTCATGTATTCCAGTTCATACTTCCAAATCAATTCTGCAATATTGTTTTTCATATTTTTTCTAGAGTGCCCATCGCTAAATATTAACTGGCATGGTAATTTTGGAGTGGATTTTAATTAAAGTTGTGATCTTGTTTGAAACTTATTATTAATTTTGGATTTGATTTTAATTGAACTCTTGGTCTCATAAATAGTTTGGGTTCATATGAGCTTACATATTATGAGTTCAGCCCATATAAACTCAAACCATAAACTAATTAGATGTAACCACACTATTTGAACTCAAAATTAACCAAAGCGGAGCAGATGGAACTCAATAAACTCACACACACCGTAACATACTCTCTTGGCTACGACCAAAAGATCACAAGCACTTTCTCTCTGCTTGAACGAGTCCATGAACTCGAAGTCATTAGCCGAAGCAGCTATTTAAATTATATTATAACAAAATTAAAACAAATTATAAATAAAAATCAATGTCACGTAGTTGTCTCTCTCATAAGTCATACATACATACACCAATGCATTGCAGCCTAGGAAAATGTAATTATTGTTCATGAAGCAGATTTGTAAAAGTAGACACCAAAAATGAATGCGACATGGGAAGTAGTGGGGAGTGTAAGGAAAAGTACAACTTTTTGTTGCAGGAGAGTACAAGTGAGGACTGCGGCGTTGCAGAGCATGGGCATGGCTTACTCAAAATCAAAATCCCAACAGAAAAAAAGTATTTGTCCTACATATATCATACAGACTGCCAGTCCTCCACCCCCATAAAAATGAAATTACAACTTTTATTAACCTAAAAATAATAATAGTAAAATCTTATATGTCAGTCACCTAAAAACCAGTAATTTGTACAACACCTCATTTCCCCATGTACAACCCTCAACCATCAAATCAATATCAAGTATACTCTAAAAAAACCATTTATGGAAAATATGCATTAAATATACAACACCACCCCCGTTAAGATTCTCTAATAAAATATTGTTTTCAATAAAAAGTACTACATAAAATGATTACTTTTTTAGTGTGTTAAAATCATGGAGTTATATTATAAGAAATTCAGTTAAGTTGATTATAATTTTGACACGGTTGAAACGTTTTGGCTATAAACTTTTACGAGGTAGACACTTGTTTTGTTTTTCTTAAGCTAACAAAATTGTATAGTTTAAAATAATTCTAAAATGCATACGAAAATGACTTTGTGATAGCTTAACAAATGGTCTTTTATGGTAAAAATAGTCTTGTGTGTGGTTTTATGGAAAGTGCAATGAATAATTTTGCAGTACAAAAGTTATGGAACTTAGCTTTCATTTACTGATCCACGGTTAACACTTAACCATGTAACAAAATGTGGGCCTCATATCGATGCAAGTTCCATTAAACCTTTGTGACACAAAAGGATTGTGTTATAACCGAGTGAGTGTGAATAAGAAGTATTATTACATAGGTATCACATGGTGTAGTCATACTTACATTTGTTAAAGATTAGATGGGAGACAGACAGGTCTTGTTTGGAGGTTAGACGCCGTGAAATACGTCCATAGAACACGCTCGCTTAATGATTCCAGACAACGTTTCCATGGTAATCATTAAAAGAAACAGGAAAAAGGGATCTCCTTGTCGAATTCCTCAAAAACACAAATTCAGGTGTGGGGTTGCTGTTGATTAAAATAGAGGAGCGGGCTGATTCCAAAATCACTCTAATCCAACATCGCCACGTGGGAGGAAAATTCATTTGGTCTTAAATCATGTCTAAAAAAACCCAAATATAGGCGAATCTCATGAAGGTGCCCAACGCCTACACATGTGCTCTTGAAGTCCTAATTCACGTCAGTGAGGCTTAGGTTGCATACACAACCCCTCTCACGATATTATAATATTGTGTAATTTTTATGTTCTAAGATAAAATTATTTGTTAACAACTTGAAATTGAATATAAATGTGTCGATTAACATTTTGTAAGCATTCATCTAAATCATTAGATCTCGCCAAAAGGACATACAAATTAGTTCAAAAAAGGAAAATTAACATAGTGTCTAGGCATCATACTTTGTCTTAGTTATACAAGTAAAATCTTATAAAATTGAACTATCCATTTCAATACGGTACAACATTTTCAATTGGAAAACTACAACCTTTTCTTAGATAGGATTTTGTCATTAGTAATTTAATGCCAAGTGCATTTAGTCAACAAACGACACATTTTGGCAAGGTTCATACAATTTGCCAAATCACACATTCCATACATTTCACTTCATGCTTTATTGCACAAACCTAATCTTCATATCCGTTTTGAGCAAACAACAAATGACATTACCACCAAACTATTTACCCTCATATCACATGAACAAACAAACAAAACACCAAATAAAACAGAAAACACCAATAAACCAACACAACACACTTAAAGAAAACACCATAAAAGTAAGGGGGTCAAAGTGAAACATAAAAGATTCTTTACAAATGCCATTTTTTTACACATTTCCACCATACCCATAACCATTTTGGATCTTTGCTATTAATAGTACTGCCAAAAAAATCTTTTTGATAACAAAGACCCTAAAAAGAAACAAACTCCAACACCATTTTTTAACTTTTTTCTTTTCTGACCAATTTACCCCCCTCAATTTGGACCAAAGATAACCTCCAAGCTTCCAATTTTTACAGTTTCACAAACAGGACAAAACATCAGTAGACCTTCACAAGCACTGCAACAACACAGATGCCTGCAAGGTAACAATAGGACGCACGTGCTTCTCACGTGACACACCTTGCACACCATCATCTTCCTCTGTTTTTCTTTCCCATCATCACCATCACCACCACCATTGCAGACTGACTCTGCATCTTCATGTCTTCTTTCTTTTGCTTCTTTAAGCTTTGTGTTGAGGTCTATCACCATAGCTTCTGTTTCAATGGCTTTTTTCTCCCAGTTTTTGGCTTCTTTTTCCGCCATTGATAGGTAGTTTTCAAGCTCTGTTGTTCTGCTTGTTGCAGTGTTCAAAACTTCATCTTTTGCATCGATTATGGCTTTCATCTTCGATTCGTAATTCTGCATCATAAACAACTCTCTTTTTCTTGTTTCTTCGTTCAAAACAGCTTTCAATTTCTCATTCTGCTTCAGCAAATAACCAAAAACACAAGTTATAAACGCATAATCACCCGATTAAAACTTACATATGAAAAACAGAGCACAAAATGAAATAAAAAATTACCTGAAAATGAAGAAAACAATCCATCTCTAACCTCTGTTTCTCAAGCTCAGAGGACAAATTCTGAAACCCATTCATCCCAAATCTCCTTGAGCAATTAGAAGACGAAACAAGATGATGATGATGATGATGATAATCACAACCAGAATTCAACAATCTTTGATCTTGCTGATGATCATAAGAAGAACAGAGGGTGTTGTTGGGCTTGTTATTATCATCCCCAAATCCAAAAACAGAGGAACCAGACATCAAAACCCAATCTTGAGGCAAATTAGAGAATCCCATGGTATTATAACTACAATTCTGATAATAATCAGAGTACAACTGTGCTTGAACAGCCATAATTACAGGAAAAAGAAGCCCCAAAATGATGCAATCTTTGACTCTGCTTCAAGGGTCTTTAATATTGAACAATTTCTGAAGAATGGAAGAGAAGAGTAGGTTAAAAAAGCTATGGAGGTAGAATGGTCATGCTCTTTAATTTGTTTGCTTGTAACATCAGAGCAACAGAAGCATGAGTTTCTCTCTCTAAAAAGCTTTTAAATGGCAGAGGTTTAGTTCCCTCTTAAATGGGGAATTAAGTTACTTTTTATTGGTATGTGAAGGATCTTTTGGGTGATGAGAGAGATAAAGAGATGGGGTGTAGATACAGGGGTTGTATATGTATAGGTAGAGGGAGAGTGTTTGTGTAAAGGGTCAAAAGATGAGAGGGGATTATGCTTAGGTAATCAAAAGGGACTAAAAATAGTGGAGGTGTGTGTTTTGTTGGTTTTGAATCGTCAATAGAGAAAAAGTCTGAGGGGGAAGTCATGCAGATTTTGTGACAGAAAGAAAGGGGAAATTAGTTTCATTCAATCAACTTGGGAAATGTGAAGTGATGATAATAAATACCGCAACATCTTGTTCATTTGACTAGACGTTTTGGGTTTTATTTAGTTTTTAAGTTACACTTTTTTATGCCGTTCAAAAAAAGTTACACTAATTTTATAAACTATTTTTATAAAAAATATTATATTTACTTAGAGTGGTGGGTGAGGTTTCGATAAGGTTAACAAGGATAAAAGGAGAGCGAGGTGGCAGAAAGAAATGATGGTCAAGGCAAGAATGGTATTGTGGCGTCAATAATCATCCTACGATGATGTGTGTGACATGATCAGTGAGTCTGTAAACGAACCGAACAAATATGAATTTTGGAATGTTTGTGTTTATTTATTTGATTTTAATCCAACACGAACACAAACACATGATCTAACACAAATGCTTGTTCGTGTTCGTTTATGTTCGTTCGTTAGAAAGTTAAACGAACAGTTTACGAACGTAAATAAACACAAACCAACAAAAATAAACGAACGTAACTGACAACATAAATTAAAGTCTAGCACATCATAACTCACTGAAAAAAACACATGCAGGTTAATGGTTCAAATATACACGACTTATCAAAAAATATGATTTAATCGAAATCTATAATGATTTATCAAGAAATCATCCATAATGACTCATTCAAAAACACATAAAAATATGTACTATGAAATTTATTTCAATACATAAACGAACAAACGTAAGCAAACGCACGTAAACAAACGAACATAAATAAACGAGCATATATGAAAGTTCACGAACGTAAATGAATGAGCAGAGTATGTGGTCACGTTTGTTCGTTTAACTAAACAATAATTTTTTTTTTCGTGTTCGTTCATTTATTTTAATGAACAAACATAAACGAACGAACAATTCAGGAACGTTCGGTTCATTTACGGCCCTAACACGATGAAAGAAGGGCATCACGTCAAAGAATCTGATGTGTCACGGATGTCATAATCACCTCCATATTTTGGGTTCATTTACAATCCTAACACGATAAAAGGAGTGGCAAAGATGCAACGTTAAGGGAAGGAGTGGTGACACCCTTCGCACTAACATTATGTTACGAGTTTAATAAATACAATAAAAGAAAGAAATGAAATTAAAAATAGTTAATAAAGAAGGAAAAGAGTAAGATATAATATAATTTTTTGATATAAAGTTTAAAGAAAATGAATATAAAGCATAGATTTTTACTAGTAGAATGGTAAAGTATCAGTAAATAAGAAAACCTTATATTTGTAATAATTAATTTCTCTGAAAATCCGTCTATTTTAAAATAAAAGTTAGAAGGGAATAGTTATAAAATATTAAAAAAAAAAAACAAGAACCATTAAATTTTTTTTTCTAGTTTCATTATGCTTCCTTTCATTTTTTTACAAACGCCTCGAAACATAGCGTAAAGGTGGAGGGAATGGGAACGGCCGGGGTTGGGCACCTATTTGATACCGCGTGGGAACTCCAGCCCACCTAATCGGTACCGCAAGAAAACCAAAAATAATTTGTGATTGTGTTTAATTCTTTTTCTTGACATTCTTGATATAAATTTTGTGAAAAGTGAGTTGTATAAAAAACAGGTTATTATTTTTAGTATCATAGGTTATATCAACTAAACGTAACAAGCTAATACTTATTATATGAGACAGATACCGATTAAAGAATATCAGTACCATTATATTATTGTTTTCAATCTACGTTTCGATATCAAGAATATGATCTTTTATGTATTAAACAGGTTAGTGGCTCTGCTGCAATAGACATAGCAAAATTCGAAACGTGCCGTTTCATACGCACTTAATTTCTAGTTGATTTATATATAGTATGATTGAGTTTCTTGTTAGTTCTTAGAACTGTCTAGCGGATGAATGCAAAAACGTAAATAACGCTATAGATAATTAACATGATTATTCTCGTGATTTGTCCCTTTTAATATGGAGGTGCTATCGACCACTCCAAAAATATGTTGTTATGCCACATCTTCATAAGTCATAACTATAATGTATAAATTAGTTTTATTAGCACGTAACTCATTCTTATTTTATTATGGGAAGTGATTTATTAATTTTATACGTTTCTCGTCATAAATATTTTGCAAACAACATAACTCATAGTAAAATAATACTATAAAGACTTTTCGTACACATAAGTAATCTGCGATATTTTAATCACCTCTCTTTTATTACGAGAAAATATATCGAAGTCATTAGTTAAGATACTTAAACAATTTGTCATGCATATGAATATACTAGCATAACCATCCGTATGTTACACGGATTTAAAAAACAAATTTAAGATAAATAGAAATATAAATTATCAGTGACTATTAATAAGTTTGTAATATATACGCATGTAAATATCGATTAAATAAATGTGTATACATGTAAATTAAATGAAAGAATTAAATAAATAAAAAACAATATTAATGTTTATAAATATCTAAAAACTTATTTGTATATAAATATTTAACCAGATTCAGTCAACAACTTCTCAAACTTAAAAAATAATTTTTTAGAATATTCCCTTACATTGTAGTGTTCGATAATTAAATGTGTAAAAAATTAAGGATATATAATATATATATTTTATAAGATAAATATTAAAAAAAAGATAACAATTCCATTAGTTGAACAATACCTGCTACTCAACCTTAATAAACTCAATAGAGTAAGTTTCTATCGTATTATTATACATTGGCTGCCTCCAGAAACGAATCACAATATGATATGTTGAGATCTATTAAAAAAGTTAATTCTGATACTGATGATATCCTGTTGAGCAATGTAAATTGATGGTTTATCAATAACGTATAAACCAGTATACATAAATAAAAAATGAACAAAGTGAAGGTTATGGTCGTAGAACAAAAAAATATCAGCCTTAAGGTTTATCATTAAAAACTTGTTTTTTAAATCAAAGTGCACGTAATATTGTAATTGAATGCGATACGAAATGAGTTGAAAATAATGATTGTGTGAATAATGAAGAAGTAAGAGAAGTTCTTCATTCAAAATAACTGAACTCTTTGATTATATGAGAAGTTATTTTGTGTATTTCTTAAATATTTTTAATAGTGGAAGAAGAGTAAATAGAAAAAAAAATTGTTGTATATATATAATAAAATAATCATATAATGTTATATAATACAAATAAATATTATCTGATATTATTAAAATATAAAATATTTTTAAAATTTAAAATTATTAACTCAAAATATTCAGATTGATTGTTATTATTGAAATGTAAAATTTGTGAATTATATATGTTCAATTTGAATATTCAAATTGTTAGTTTTAAATTTTAAATTTTGACTAATTAGTTAGTTATTTTTAGATAAAATCCTGGATTAACTGCAAAATGAAATTAAAATCTAAAGTTTTTAATTTTCATTTCATTCATTAAATTTTAAAATCTAATTTTAAAATATTATTTAATTATACATTAAATACTATTTTAAACATGATTGTAAGATTTCCTTTATAAATCATATTGTTGAAAAATTACCACGTGACAATCATATATTATGAAGATGTCATGTGACAATGTATTGATTAAAATCTTGTCATATGGTTTAACCCATTTCTTTTATTATATATTGAGATTGAGATAGTTTGGTATACTATAGAAAATAATATATTGATGCAGAAATTACCACTTATTTGGTACAGGTTTTGTTACGATAATCTTTTTGCTTTAATACAAATAATCACATGTGCCTTCCAAGTTTATTATACGTTATGATGTTTGAAACCGATTCAGTATAATTTAATATGCTTATCCTTAAGCGTTTTATAATGTTAATATCACCGTTGAAACGATCGACAGTATCAACTAGTTATATATTATAAATTTTAAAGTAGATATAGAAATTATTGTTAATGAATACAATACAATACGTAAGTAATCTTTATTGTGTGGGTACGCTGTATGCATCACAATGACAATGTTGTAGCATGAGTTTCATTTGAAAAATCACGTTGTGCATGTTTCATGCCCCCTTCACTGGTACCACGTATGAACTTCCATTAAAAAACAACACAAAAATTACATGAATGGTCAACATCAAGTGAGATTTCTTTTTTCATTTAAGTAACAACGGTGAGTCAGTGAGAATACACGTTATATATGAAGACACCGGTGAACCCAAAAAAAATTATTTGAAATGAAGAACTCGTAGTCATCGATTTAATTTAATTTTTAATTATAGCATTAAAAGAAGTATATTTCATATCTATATCTATATATAATACTAAAATAGTAACTTAATGTACAATTGTTACATTTCTAGGTCTCCTAAGTTTATTTTTTCCGCCTCTCTCTCATCTTAAATAATTATCTAAATTAAGAAATATTAAATAATTTTAATTATTTTTTAGATTAATTTTTTAATAAATTAAGAAAGATGTGTTTTTATTAATGTTATTTATAGAAAACAATTTTATATACAATTAAAAAAAATTCTAAAACATCTAACTTTTTTAAAATATAAAATATTTCAAAATTGGTATTTTTAAAAAGTAAATTTTTTATAAACTAAAATCAATTAAAATTAGGAGTTATAATAAAAAAATTTAAAAAATAACATTTTTAATATGGTTTGTTTTGAAAAATATGTTTAACTTTTTTTGAAAAGAAAGTTTAAAAATTGATATCATTATTTTATTACTTATAGTTATTACTCATATGTAATTTTAATCATATCTTATTTTAGATTATCATTTTATACTTCATAAAATTTTAATATATTTAATATTTTATTTTTTCAACCCGTATAATACACGGGTTTATTAAAGTTAGTATTAAATAAATAATAATCAATAACTAATCAGAGATATTATGAACATTTATAGCCCGATCCAATCCGATTCAATACTATATCTCTATATTTGATTACAGGGTTAAAATAATTCAAAATTGATCTAATTATTGCACATAAGTTTTCAGTTTACAGCTTCGTGGCATATTGTCACAAGTTAAGAGTAAAGATGGATTGAAACTTTTAGCTTTAGATAATAAGTGTAAACCTAGTAATGTTACTACAAATGTAGTTTACAATGATGTTTTTGTTTATTTGTGACTTTATAATCAAAAGTTATTATGTCTTATTTAATATATAGCACACTTGATTTTATTTTTATTTTTATGTTATTTAATAATTAACTTTTCATACTTCCGTGTAATACAAGGATAACTAAAGCTAGTGGTGATATATATAGATAATAAGGATAAAATGTTGACATTTGTCTATTGTGATAATCCATTAAACCAACTATTGATACATAGGATCACAGCAGACAACCACCATTGTAAGTTAAAATTACAGTATGTGGTAAAATTAGTGGTCCACAACGAACGTTAAATTTTTTTTTTAAAAAATATATAACAAGACTATACTCAAATTAAAGATTTTAAAACAAACTATTTAAAAATAGAAAGTCATCTGTTACATCTACTCATCCCATGATTCCAAATCAACGAAACCCATATTGAATAGACCAAGCATAGGGGGAGTTACATACGATACTGCCACTTAAAGCAGTACTAAGACAGTGATTTTCTCTCTGTAAAATAAGGTCTGACACCTATCCGTTGCTGGAAAGTCGGAAGGAGAAGTGTTATAATTTGTTTAAAAAATAACATCTTCCAAAAAAGTTAGAAAAGTTTTTAAAAAAGGTGATTTTAAAAAAAATGGACGTAAATTTTGAAAATACGAGGAAAATTATTACATTAGTGTTGTAACGCAGAGTAAAAGTTAGTTACACTGTATAACTATAGTATAAATGTTCGTTATATTATGGTTAACGGGTTATCACATAAACATGGGTTAACAAAGAAAATTTATCATGCACAATTGTGTGTGCGCGCGCGCACGCACGCATATATAAATCTTCTTTTCATATCAAGTGCAACTCATTAAAAGAATCCAATACAAGGTAACTTTATATAATTGTAATCACATATGTTCGGCTAAAGTCACTTAGATTTTTTTTTCTCTTTAACATCACTAAGCTTCAATTGTTATTCCAATCTTACTCGATTATTAGGTTAACAGGTTAACACTTGATGAAGGGTCAGGTAACCTTCTTTTCAACTCCTAATACTTATGCGGAATATATAAATTGGGACATGGCTTTTTAAATAAAAACTTAGAGAAAAATGACAAGTTTTTTTAACTTGTTAAAATAATTATTTCATTGGGTTTCTTATAATCATCCCTATCTCTAAGTATTAAAAAAATACGAAAGTATTATAATAATATTTATTTATTTATTTATTTATTATTATTATTATTATTATTATTATTATTATTATTATTATTATTATTATTATTATTATTATTATTATTATTATTATTATTACTATTAAAGAAAAAAATATGAAAAAGTTATACTATTTGAATTTTATATCAGATCCTCATTCGCGTCTCTATTCTTTAACTTATAAAAATAATTACAATACTCTATCATATTTTATGGCTCACTATTTATACCACATGTATGCTTTTAAGTTCTTGAAAAGTGTTTGTGAGTGTTTTTAAACCCTCAAACTTTTACAAGAATTTGCTTACGTGGCATTACAAATATTCAAATCATTGTTTATGACCTCATTGAATCCCAACACCGTCTGCTCCATTTTATCCTACGAACATCTATTTATTTTACAACTTACTATTATACTATATATTAAATATATATGTCGATTTCTATAGTTTACTATAATAATTTAATAGGTTGGCCATTATAGCACTACAACAATTTAGCTCTGTCCCGACGACATCTATAGCGACGACATACGCCGCTGGTATAGTTTGGTCTATAGCGACGACGTGTCGTCGCTATATTGTAATAGAGATTTTTTGACTGGTCAAACTCTATACCGACGACTTGTCGTCGGTATAGAGTTGGCGGGATTCAAAATAATACGCGGGATTTATGAAAATACCTATGCCGACGACATGTCGTCGCCACAGGTGAGGTTATTTAATTTTTTATTTTTTTCTATCTCAACTTACAGATTTAAAAAAAAAAAATTTAAAATCCACTTTTCCCGACGACATGTCGTCGGGATAGATGAAAAATATAAAAAAATTATTTCTCTGTGCCGACGACATGTCGTCTGGACAGGATTTTTTTAATTTTTTTAATTTTGACTCTATAGGGACGACTTTTTTTACTCTATAGGGACGACATGTCGTCGCTATAGAGTGCAGACCCCTTAAATCGTATTTCAGACCTTCTGCCATTTTTTCACAAAAAAAAAACCCAATTTTTCTCACGATTTTCATCTCGGTTTATATGCGTATTTGATATCAAATTGAAGTGTTTGAAGGTAAGGATGATGTTATTTTACTATAATGAAGTTATATAATCTTGTTTTTATAAGTTTTATCTAAATTTTTATGTTTTAGGTGGGATTAAAGTTTAAAGCTTGAAATTAAAGGATTTGAAGGTATGAAATTCGTTTAAAGCTTATGATTTAAGTGTTGTTTAGTGAATATGTTTGTGATTAGGTTTGTATGAATGTAAAAGTGTATATATATGTTAGTGTATGTAAGTTTGATGGTAGATTAGGTTATGCACACCAAGTGTTTGATGAAATGTCACTATATATATTTTCATGGTTTTAAGTTTGTATGTATTTTTATATGTGTTAATTTATATGTATATGGTTTGATGTATTTAGTTGTTTATGTATATGTTTATATGTATGTAATTATGTAAATTTTGTATGTGAATGTTTGTATGTATTTATGTTTATATGTTTGTTCATTAGTATATTATATGTTTGTTTTTTGTAATTGTGTATGTAAGTATGTTGTATACTTGTATGTTTTTTGTATACTTGTAAGTGTGTATGTAAGTATGTTGTATACTTGTATGTAAGTATGTTTGTATTTTTGTAATTGTGTATGTAGGTATGTTGTATATTTGTATTTGTATACTTGTAAGTGATTATGTGTTGTGATTATGCTTGTATGTATGTATATGTAAGTGTATATGAATTTAATGTTAGTACATCTTTGTGTATATGTTAATTGATAAAGTTGTATTTCCATGTTTTATAATATCATAGATATGACAATTGATAAGAGTTGGATAAATTGCGAAATCGGAGTTCTCCGGAATTTATAAAAGGTCTTCGTAGTTTTCTAGAAATTGCCAAGAACCATGTCGATAGTTTAGGAAAAGCTTTTTGTCCTTGTAAACGATGCTGCAATGGGTGTCGGCAGGATCTGGATATCATTTATGCCCACATACATGACAATGGGTTTCTACAATCATATAAGACGTGGACTTATCATGGTGAGAAACATCCACGTGCTTCAGAAATAAAGACCTTTTTGCTCCAAGAAAATAAGTATAATTGTTATTATAAAAATAAGTATTAACTGTCGGAAGATGCATTTCTTAGAATTTTTATTATTCACAGGGGAGTGGACCGATTGATCTCTTTCAAAAGATGCATTTCAGAGAAGGCACGGGATGGGTGAATGCAACTGCAGAATCGGACTGGGTAAGTTTAAGTGTGTTTGGGTCAAAATGACCCATTTGAACTAACTTTTGTGTGATTCTAGTATGTTTAAGTGTGTTTGGGTCAGAATGACCCGTTTGAACTAGCTTTTGATTGATTCTAGTATGCTTAAATGTGTTTGGGTGAAAATGACCCGTTTGAACTAACTCTTGTGTGATTCTAGTATGTTTAAGTGTGTTTGGGTCAAAATGACCCGTTTGAACTAGCTTTTGATCGATTATAGTATGCTTAAATGTGGTTGGGTGAAAATGACCCGTTTGAACTAACTCTTGTGTGATTCTAGTATGTTTAAGTGTGTTTTGGTCAAAATGACCCGTTTGATAAATATTCAATATGTTTAATGCAGGAAAGAATTCAAGAGGAGTATGTGAGATCCTCTAGCGAGACCGGTGGAGACTCATCTGCTGTTGATGAGATTCAATGCATTGAGCGTGCCTTAGGTCAAAGGCGAGGACATATACGGGGTGTTGGTCGCGTGGTGAGACATCCCACCCCTGATTTTTGTAGCTCGCAACCTCCTCCAACACAACATTTGCATGATGAAGTTGCAGAACTTAGACAACAACAACAACAAAATCAAAAAACTATACAACAACAACAACAAATCCAACAACAACAACAACAACAACAACAAATACAAGAAATGCAACGATTACTTCAAGAGCAGATGGAAATGATGCGCTACTGGCAGCAGCAACGACCACCTGGTGGTCATTAGCGTTTGTATTTTTGTTAGATTTTGTTGAATTTTAAACTAATTGTATGAATTATCTGTTTGTTAAACTTATATTTGAAGTTGTATGAATTATTAGTTTGTTAAACTTGTATTGAATTTTTCTTGATTATATATTTGTTAAATTTTTTAAAAAAATAAGGTTCTGCATTAAAAAAAAAATAAATAAGATCAATAGCGACGACATGTCGTCGTTATAGAGTATTTTCCTTTTTTTTAAAAAAATTAAAAAATACCTATAGCGACGACATGTCGTCGCTATAGGTGTCTTCCTTTTTTTAAAAAAAATTAAAAAACACCTATAGCGACGACATGTCGTCGCTATTGATCTCATTTTTTAATTTTTTTTTATTCGATAAAATCAGAAACCACGACACTTATAGGAACGATTTGTCGTTCCTATAGAAAAACTTATGCCGACGACCTCTATCCCGACGACATATCAGCCTATTACAACTAACTTTTACGAACGAACTCTATAGCGACGACATGTCGTCGCTATAGGTCAAAATTAGCTATAGCGACGACATGTCGTTGCTATAAGGTGCCATATTTTCGTTGCTATAGACCCACTTTCTTGTAGTAGCTTGGTGTGTCAAAAATTGACAACTACAAAAGAAAACCGCCCAAACACTAGCAAAACGGCCCCAAAGTCAAAGAAAACCCCTTAAAATTTCAAGAGAATCACTCTAAAGGTTTTAAAGAAATGGGTTTTACTTTGTATAGTTTAATTGTTTAAAGGATATCCGAAAGGGTGTTGGGGAACACAATTGGGTTCTGATCTCACACCTTTAATCTAAGTAACTCTTTTTGTTTTTTTTTTCTTTTGATTTAGTGTGAGTTTATAATTATTAATTGTCATTGCGTTTGTCAAATGAAAACCTAAAAGAGTTGGTTTGCACTCAATTGAGTGAGAGAAACCACTCATATCCTACTCTCACTCCTCTATTTTTAAACGTTTTCATCTATTTTTTCCTAACATTTTTCTTATTTAAAAATAAACAAATTCTTCAATTTTTTTTATTTTCTTTTCTACGAACTTATCCCTCATTTTAGTTGTTTCATTTATGTTGATTTTTTTGTTTATTGATGTTTAAACACTTTTTTGATCACATATGTTCAATAATTATTCATTTAACAGCGGCCAACAACGTATGGATCATAATTTCTTAAAAAAAACAAACCCAAAACAGACCCGCTACAATGCGCGGTCTCTATTCTAGTTTATATCAAATTTAATTCAAGAAATTTAAGGATCTAAATTATAACTTTCCGAGATCCTATAAATTAGCGTCTCAATATCTAATATTTTATAGAATAGACCCTTCAAAATTTCTAGGGTCGTTACTATGTGCCAAATTTAAACATGCACGTCGTACTTTGACTATTCGATGTGTCATGTGTGCCCAATATCGACAACTTGTTACTATTCTTGCTTATGAAAAATTTGCTTGATCGTCATTGTGACTAACGGCTATGCACTCTAAGTTTCTCTTGCAAACATGTGTAGTCTATCATCCTTTAACCATGTGTATTGGTTAATGGGTTTCCCTCGGTCCACAACGGCATGTTTATTTGTATTTGCTTTGTCATACTTTAATTCTAGCAAATAAAACCTGTTTAATTCAAGTTTTCAAACTATGAAGATTTAATATTAAAATAATACTAATCGTCTACGGGTTGCTGTTGTAGCAAACACTCTAGACTCTCAAGCAAAGCACATGTTCAACCTAAAATGTAGTTTCCATCGACTTTTTGCCTTTAATCCCCTTAAATACCACTTGTAAAGAACAACTTGTTTTTTTAGATTTACGGTTAGTAAGGTAATAGTCAGATCATGTGAGTCTTCTAATAACATGGGTTGTGTGTTTTTCTAAGCAAGGGATACTATATATGTAATAAACTTTGAGCATTCCATCTAAGAGTTCGTTTGGTTCGCCGTATGTATTGCAAAGGAATTGAAATTGAAAATAAAATTATAATTGGAATCTTGTTAAAATTGATAACGTGTTTAGTTGGTCAATTTTGAGTGAAATTAAAATGTTAATTTTGAACATTCCACGGGTAAATGAATGGAATGTGAATTCCACTAAATGTGGGAAAATTTTTCAATTCCAATTCTATCTGTTAACCAACCAAATAAGATTTTAAATAAAAAATTATTTAGTTTTAATTCTAATTCCTAAAAATTCTGTGAATCAAACGGAGCTTAAATTCATACTAATGACTTGGAAAAACAAACCTTGTGTGTGTGTCTTTTCCTCCCTAGAAGAAGCCATAACGGACCCTAATGGCAAGGTTTAAAACCACTTGTAGTCACCACTTCAAGAAGGATCAAACATATATTTTGAAAAAAGTGTTGCGGGTCATATAGAATTAGATGGGCGGAGATGGATGAACGACAACATGATGTCCATACTTAGATGTTGAATATGCCAAGGCAACCATGTCACGTCTTATCGAATTTATTTATGACATTGTGGTGTTTGTAAATGAGAATGTAATACATGATTTTGGTTTAAACGTAAAATTGTTGAAGTCATAAGTTAATATTTATGTGCTTTGTCTTTACTGTTATGTGGCGAGGATCCATCGTAATTTTGTTGTTTCTACGGCGCACGAACAGGGTGGAGGTGTAATCGCACCTGGCTCCCTAGCCACATCACCACCACCGCTATTTGTGGGGTGGCCATTGCATCCGGTCTCATGAGAATTGAAACAACATAAACTTAGTCATATTTTAACATTCTTATCTGGCTAACACTCTAAAACATGTAAAAAAGCAAACCATGTAAAACACATGATTCTATAGCATACTTGGCAAATTGTAACTAGTCAAGAAATCACATAATTTACGAGGTGATGACGTGACAACAAACGAATTGACGATAAGTTTCAAACAAAACAAAAGGTTGGAAATGCGTAATTTTATGTCATTTATCAAGAAATCACATAATTTACGAGGTGATGACGTGACAACAAACGAATTGACGATAAGTTTCAAAGTAAACAAAAGGTTGAAAATGCGTAGTTTTATATGATATTTAATGTCGGTTTTTAATATTTCTGGCAGTGTTTTCAGACTCGGATCAGATCGGCCGGTCGGTCGAACTGGTCGGACCGAGATTCGGAGGTCGGACCGGTCCGATCCACTCTAAATCGTTTCGAACCGGGAACCGGGCCTTGCCGGATTTTTGATTTTTTTTAGTTTTTTGGATTTTAATGAGTTTAACGGATGGTTCAAACTATGAATTAAAGCATTGGATATAAGATTATTATTTAGTTTTTATATATAACTATAAACTACGCATAAAAATATTTATATTGAATTATATATATATATACATATATATAATTATAACATCATTCAGTTCTTAAATCCGGTCCGACCGCTAGACCAGTAAAACGACCGGTTCGTCATATGATCCGGTTCTGAAAACATTGATTTTTGGTTTCTACAATAACTAGAAAAAATTATATCAATTACTACCGGTTAACTCTTAAATTGGTCAGAACTTCATAAAAGTTGATGAGCTTTAATATGCAAAATTAGTTTAGCAATCATGTCATGCATTTTTATTAATTATTACTAAATCAGGTTTAGTGACTTCTTTTGTATATTTTTATCGCTTGAAAGACTTTAATATATTAAATTAAGTTGAGTGATTTTCTATAAAAATAGGTAAAATTTTTAATTTTATTTATAACAGTAACATGATAGTTTTTTATACAAATTAAATGCCTGTTTAGCTGATTTTCCCACACAAGTTTTATTACTTACAATATCACATGAATAATAACCGTTTCGAATAACTATTTTAAATTAATTTTTATTTTTATAACATTTAAAATGTAACGTGTTATAAATTTAAGCATCATGTTCAGTTAAAACCAACAGATCACATATAACATATTTTTAATTCTTTTTTTTCACCAGAAAATATAATTTTTTTTTATATTCTGAATATATTTTTTCAGAAGAAATGAAAGTGCATACCTTTCTTTACCCTAACTATCGTCATTTTCCAATTGAATCTTCCAATTCACCTCACTACCTGCATTGCAAAAACTGTCATCTTCACCCCCAAACAAACCCTAATTGAATCAAAATTCTGAATTGCAGTAACAATTTTCAATCTAATGGCTTCCGATAAGAAGCAACCCGTAGATTTAGGAGTCGATAAACTGAAAGCTTTTGCAAAATCCACACAGGACTTCACCAATGGCATCCTTGACAACTATGGATTCTCCAAGCGTCACCATCCGGTAACTATCACCATCAAAACCCTAATTTAATCGCTGTTTGCCTTTATCGTTGCATACTTCGTGATTCGTGTAGTTTTTATTGTGTTATTTCGGTATATCTTCACTGCGCATATAGCACTAGGGCTGTAGGATACTTGACTGATATGAATTTTGAAATTTGCCTTCAATGTTAGGAATTTCTATGTGTAAAGTAGGTTGCAAGAGTCTTATCGGTTATCAATTGATGGTTTATGAAATGTAAAGTGATTACTACTGAAATTCATCAGGCGTAGTGATATTGAAATATGTAAGTGTTTCAGATTGAAATCTTGAAGCGGTTGCAACGGGAGGCGTTTTCTGATATTATGAAACTCAGGGATAGACAGGACAAAGTGGAGCGATTGCTTTCGTTTAAATCATCTAAATCGAGCCTGTTTGATGAAAGAAGCACACGTGTAAGAGGAGAAATAGAAGCATTGGGGCTGCTGTTGATGATTGGTAGAGTTCATCAGCACAATCAACAAGCAATAGATCGAATTGGGATAAAAACTGGTGTAAATTCGCGGTTTACTTTTGAAACCACAGTGCGGGAAAAGGATTCCCTCACAGCAGAGCTTGTGGCAGATGGTCAGCTTGATGGCTCACTTTCACTAACGAAGGTGATTTATGCTGCAAATGTTAATGATTGGTGGTCTTTCATTGCTGTTCCATTGGGTGCTAAATGCAGTGATCTTGGTCTTACCAGTCGTTCACTTACTGTACCACCATTATTAAATGAGCCTATCGGTAGTGGTATTAGTCTGTCCTTGAAAAAGTCGAACATTATTGCTTCATTAGGTCATTTTGTAACTCAATTGGAACATAAAAGGACCAAGCATTGCGTAAGCACTTTTGCGCAAGTTATATCTCATCTTTCATGGAGTACAAAGGTCTCCTTATGGGTCTAAACAGTACACCTAAACATTTTAGTCAAATTGATTCTCTTGGTCCATTTGCTGTACCAATTGGTTTGTTTAGACTTCATAACCAACACATGGAAGCAGGTGATGAAACGAATCGGTCAGCAGCTCTGGCCCTTGAGTCGGATCTTGATTCGAGCACCAAAGTAGGAGGATGGGTTCAGATGAATAATCTTGACTCTAGATATTTGCATTGGGGTGTGTCGGTATCAGATCTCCCTGAAGATGATATTGGATGGGGGTTCAGGGTTGCTGGTTCTGTTGACGGTTCAGATGTTTGGGATCGTTATCAAGTTGAAGCATTTTCAAGGGTGAATATTGGGGGAAAGTTTTTGTTACAGCTATCACTTATGCATGTGAAAGATGGTTCTGTACGATTTCCAGCAATAGCTATGAAGTCTACTTGCTCTTTTTGAATTGCATTTCAGCCTCTTTGATAACTGTAAGATCTAATGTTTTCTTTAGAGATTTATCTATTCAAAATCAGGAATTGGTTGTTTGCTGTACTTGTAAAAATAATCATTCTATGCAGAATTTTTGCACTTAGTACATGAAGAACTACAAAAACACAAGATTACAAGGGCAACCAAATAAAAAATACATCTACAAAACATTGAAACCAGACTCAATTAATAATAAAACAATCTTTTACAAAAATAGAAATATGTTCCCCAAGTCAAACAACTCAAAGTAGCGTAAAATGTATACTTAAAAAAAAACAAGAATCCAAGTGATAAAAATTTAAACCAACAAATAGTAGTTAATTATCATCATCTTCTGTAGACAACAGCAGCAAGACTCCCAATAACACCAAAAGCATCTGGATCTACCCTTCACCAATGATCAATCACCCGCATGTAATATGACAAACTATACAAACAATCAAGACTTGATAGCCAATCACTGAAAGCTCTCCTTTTTTCTCAAGAACCCATATTACCTATTTACTATAAACTGCAAAAACGTTGCAGTCAAAGATCATAGATAGAATGTTGACTCTGACTGCATAGTCAAAAGATTGACTTCAAGAACGGGGGTCCTCGACGTTGACATCCCCATTGGCTAGCACTTGCATTTCGTTTGTAGGCCTGTCTTCCAACGTGAGCTTCTGTAATGATGCTTCTTCAACATAGCTCTCAGTTGCTTCACGTCGAGTATGTATCCATCTTCTCCAATCACCACGTCTTCTTACCCTGTCGTCCTGCACAATGGTAAACAACATTTGGTGATAATAATGTAGATATTAAGCAGGATAAAACAGCAAGGTGCGGTTCATATACAAACAGCAAATAACTCTATATAAATTTAAGTCAATTGTAAGAAGAGCACCTGAATTTCAACGATACTTGAATCTCTTAAAGAATTCAATAACATTTGTATATCATTTGTAAGAGCTTGAACCTGAAAAATGAACAAACTACTTGTAAGTAATACAGTAAATTTGCTAGCCAAGACCATATTAAAAGCAAAAAAAGGAAAAAAGAAAGAGCATGGTTTACCTCAGTTCTTATATTATATAAAGTATTGTTGATTATTTACATCCTAACGATGAAGTAAATTTTAGAACATATAGCAGTCTAGTCAATTATACAATTTTATTAAGGTAGAGTGTCTATTCATCGGAAATGGAACTAGAATCTGATTCCAAATGACTTAAGAAGCACAAGTAGATAAAGTGATGAAAGCAATTAATAAATAACAATATCAGGGTCTTTCATGACTTAAGAAGCACAAGTAAATAAAGTGAGGAAAGCAAAAAACAAAAGCAGCTTTTCTACCCTTACAAAAGTTCTCAAAGTTTGCTTCATAAGTCAATAGATATGAAATTAAAATTGTCAAATGAAAATACTCACCAATAGAAGTAAGAGTGAAAACATTACTTACTCTACGAAAATCAGCTATTAGTTTGATAGGTACCCATCCCTCCTCATCCATATGAGACCTCAAATAGTTGTCTTTCGCCAAATTATCATCACTGTGTTTAACAAAAGAATCCCATGAGACACAAATAAGAACAAAGTCCAACTTTTTTAATCAGTAAAACTCACCTGAAATAATATTCAATCTGTTTAAGTATCTCATCATGCAAAGAAGAAGCCGGAGCTCCATCAGAAGGAACAGGCGCAACACCCCTGTAAGGTGGCTGAGCTATGGTAGGGTAATATACATATGATGCACCCATTTCTGCAAAAAAATTAAAATATTCAGACCAAATTCACCCATATTCATCCAATTAAAACCAAAAAACAGATCAAATAGAAACTTACCATAACCCATTGGAGCTCCATATGGTCTAAAAGGCTGAGGGAAAAAAAAGGGTGGTCGAATAAAACCCCTATAAAACGGGGGAAGTGGAGGGCCGACTTGATGGGGCACGTGAACATCTCTAGCAGCAGGGCTTCTAGGTCTGTTGCCCTCGCGCCTTCCACCATTGCCATTGTTAAAAGGCCTAGGACTAAAGTTATTCCTTCGCGTGGGATTCCTGTTCAAAGAGTGATCAACTGGTCTAGGAGATCGATTAGTCACCTTAAAAGGAGACTGCGGGCGTTCATGCACCCCTGGTACCAAATTACCATACACATCAAAAAATGGAAACGGTGGTGGCACTGATGACATAGGTGGCGGTGGTGGCGGCGGTGGCGGCCTATTGTAGCCGGTTGATCCACCGCCAGCACCACCACCACGTTTAAATGATCTCTGACGCGCATGGTATTGATTAGAATGAGAGTTTGAAGTATGCTTTACTTGCTTCTGTGGTGGTTGTGAAACCACAGGTCCCTGACATATATCAATAACATACATCATAATGATTTAATGATTCACAGTAGCAATATAATCAAAACAATTTGAACAAATTCAGTAATAATAATAATAAGAAACCCTAAGTCACATTGTTGTTATAAACATGATCAGAACCCTAAAAACCCTAAAAACGAACCTGAGCGTCAACAGCGGATCCATCGGTAATCGGTTTAGACGAAGACTCTGATGAACCGGATAACGATTTCACTCCGGCCCGAGTCGACTCAGATAAAGCGGGCCATGAAGCAGCCCCCATCACCGGAGATGTAGCCCCTTCAACAGCACCATTAGCCGAGGGTTTACTCCAAGGCGATTTCATCACACCACCAGCATTGCAGCTACCACCACCGCCGGAGCCCTCCGGCTGCACCTCCGCCGGCACCTCCGCCGTCGCCGTCGCCTCCACCACCGTCACCGGATCAGAAGAAACAGCCGGAGGAGGAGATACAGAAACCGAATCAGGCTCGATTCCGCCGCGAACAACTTGGGCCCACGGAGACGGTAAGCTTTGACGGCCGGAGGGGCTGTTGCCGCCGTCGTCTCCGGCGGTAGTAACGGTGGCGGTAGATGAATCGGCCGTCATGGAATGTGTTAATAACTAGAACAAATAGGAATGATGTAGGGTTTGATTTAGTGTGAAACAACAAAAAGCATCATCAATGGTGGGAGATTTGGAGAATCAAAGGTGGAGTGATCGAAACAACAACTAATGTGAAATCAAATGAGGGATTAGGGTTTGTGAGGGTTAGTGAGGTTGAAGACGATAGGCACCAAATGCTTAGTTGTAGTTGTTGAATTCAGTGTTTCATCAAGATTTTGCGTAAGAAAGGGCAACGGAAAAGTGGAAGAGAGAAGGTACGCAGGGGTTTCTCAGGGTTCCTTTTTACTGTTAATATTCGGCCCATTATCAATGCTTACTGGGCTCGGGCCTAATTTACATGGAAATAATATAATATTATTATTAGCAAAAGTTAAGTTTAGAGTTTTAATCCGGCTTAAATTCGGTTTTTCTTTTGCAAGATTAATAAAAATAATCATTTTCTTTTAGAAAACTAAATACATCAATTTAATTCCTAAGTTTTATCCGTTATCTCGATTTCAGTCCAAAATTTGCATCGGTTGTTACATTTTCAGTTAAAAAATATGAAATTTTTGTACTGAAATCGAAACAAAAGATGGAACTTTTAAACTAAAATTAATGTTTTCAAACTTAAAAATCAAAATTGAATTTAAAGTATTTTAGTTTGAACTACTATGTTAAAGCAAATCTTAAATTGTTTCGTTTAAATTAAATATAATGAGATAAAATGAATGTCTTCAAATATTATTATTGTGTTTTAGACACATTGACTGTCAATATAGTCCGGTTCTATTTTAGCACATGTAGTAGTGCTTAATGTGAATAAAGGTAGAGTATGATCAGGCGTATTTTTCAAAACATTTTTAGTTGAATGATAATAATTTAACTTCAGTCTACAGATAATACACATATAATGAAAATTAACATGATCCCAACATTTTTATTATATGCATATAACATGAGCATCAACAATTTTATAGTTCTTTGAACACCTTTGTAACTAGTAACTACAAGACACCATTTCTTCCCAAAGGACCCTTCTTGATCTATTAACATTGAGCAAACACAAGTAAATATGATCCTTAAACTCTTCCAACTGCTCAATGAACCGACTCTCATGAACCCGAAACTCCCTCATCACTTCCTCTAGTGCATCAGACTTGAGACTTCCAGCACAATTACGAGCCAACGCCCTCTCAAATTCAACTTCATCGTGTAATCTTCCTGCAAGCGAGCCGATTGTATCAAAGTCTTTCATCAATGTGTAAACCCCTTTTGCAGCCACATCTAGTAACACACCGGCCCGTTTAAGCTCACTCGTGTTGAGACCTTTTTGGGCCACTTTTACCTTCTTGGTTAAACCTAATAAACAAGAGATCAACCCTGGAGATGTTACAATCCCAACCAACCCATGAAATGCAAGAACTAGAAGTGCAACGGCTAACACGCCATAAGAAGATACAAGTGCACATCCGAGGCCCTTTTTCAAACATATGATGAGTTTTTTCTTTCTTTTTATCGTCGCACGACTTGTGATTAGATTCTTTAGCAATAGTTTAAGGTGTTCGCGCATTTTGGGGAACTTTTCTGGGCTGAAATCCAACAAGGGGTTCGCCAACGATGAACACAAGGCTAATTCTTTGTATATCTCAACATGTTGTTCACCTTTTGGGACCCTTTCGGCTATCTTGATGACCCTTTTGATTCTTTGATGATTTGTGTTTGCTTGATGGACAGATTGAAGAAGTTTTTCACATATCTTCCATGATTCTAAGCCAGCATTCAAGAACTCGAGGATAAAGCAATGCATATCAAAGGTTTTAGCTAAGTCATCCATTGTTTCTTTCTCTGGTTCGAATAGGATGTCAAACTCGCGAATGTACTGGTCGTGCGATGACGATGTAGACGAAGATGATTCATAATCCAAGCCTATATGGCTTTGAACTTTGTGACAAATATCTATGTAAGAATTGGTCCTGAATACATCAAGGTACTCTTTGCTAAGATTTGTCTCATTGGCAAACCTACTTGTGGATTGTTGTTTCTTGCATCTACCTGAAATCACCAAGAAAAAGAATTTTCAAACATTTGATGCATTCTAAATATTAGAATCAAACAAGACAATTCAAAATGCTAGTTTCAGGCAAATCGTAAGGTATTTGGGTACGTTTTTTAGATCCAGAACGTATTATGCACGTGTACATGGTGGCATAAAAAGAATCAGAAGTAATGAGAGACACAAGTATACATAATGATATTTTGTATCACTTTCAAAGCAATAGCACAAATGTATTATGCGCTTCTCGTAATTCTTAAGATGTACTGCTTCTTAAATGTTATTGTAATTCTTAAGATGTACTGCTTCTGGAATGAATGCTTGCTATACAAACATGCAACCAGGGGATTTACCTGTGAATTTGAATTTAAAAGGAAATTTGAATCTTGAGAAACTCATCTTCTTCAAGATGGAACTAAACATGCAAAGAGACTTCAAGAAAAATAAGAAAGCTTACACTTAGACAGCCATCATGTGTATTTATAGCTAGGGTGCCAAAAACAGTTGGAAAGTTTGTTTCTTTCACACGTTTGCTTCCATCTTACGTTTGCACAGTAAGATAAAGAGATGAAGGGATGTATACAATAATACAATATGCATACGTATATATACACAACTATACACAATACACACACGTATAAATAAACATATATGCTTCTAAGATTTAAAATAATGATAAAACAATAGATTTATTTGCACAAGTTCATTTCATGCACAACAAATACTCATGGTGAGATAATTATCTAAATAAATAGTAGTTGCGGCTGGCAGACCTAGACTTTTTTTTTACTAGGGCCAATATAAATATGTGTGGTGACAAGCGTCACTCTTCGTATGTTACACATAAAAACAAGTATCTCATACCATATAATACTAATATAAATCTTTCACGTCGTCAATACTTGTGTCTTACCGGTCTACTGGTCGGACTGTATTTAAAATTGGATAACATTATAAATATTTATAAAATTTTGAACAATTCAAACACATCTAATTTGAAACAAAATATATCGTATATTTTGGTATAAATTTACAATTTAAATACTTCAATAAAATATGGAGTGTAATGTATTAAATTAACTAGTAAATTAGATTTTGAAAACAAACTTAAAAAAGTATAAACTCCGTTCAACGATTCAAATGAAAACGATTTCAATACGTATACCTATCGGACCAATTAGATATTTGTTTCTCAATCTGTACATGAAAACATTGGTAAGTTATTATGATAGTCTTCTAATACCTCTCACGAAACATCTCAAAATGGAATCTAAATTCATAGGTTAATAATGGTACTTAATAATCCATTGATGTTTTATTGCAACATTCCAAAAGGTTGGTAGTTGGTTTACTTTGGTCTTTGGGACAAGCTTCAATTTCTTTGCTTCCACCAAACCTTAATATGGTCGATTATTAGGGATTTTTCCTAAAACAGAAACAATTTAACATTAAAACAAAAACAATTTGTTAGAGGATTATCCATAAAAACAGTTTCCTTCGAGATATTAATCTAGATTAGGAAAATCTCCAAGGAACAATAACTTATCAATGTTCCCAAGGAAATGAGAAGATAAGCGAAAATAACTACTTTTAATTTTTGATTTATAATAACATAATTATCAGAATCCATTTTGGAAGATAGCTTAAAAAGTTAGTAATATATATATATATATATATATATATATATATATATATATATATATATATATATATATATATATATATATATATATATATATATATATATATATATATATTATCTTTTTGTTGAGATTTACACATGCATACAATTGTATCTTAAAAAGCTAATTTTAAAGAGAGCATCATGATAATTGTATTTTAGTTAACACACACCTACTCCATAAATTAACGCACCTTCATTATGTAAAATTTGAACACGCAACTATTTGATTGAAAATTGCATCACTTTATCATCAAAAGGTCCCTTGGGGCGATAGTACTCATCAAGGAGTGGATGCATGACTACCATCGTGGGGTGTGGAGAGTTTTGATCCTTTTGTTCCGGGAGGAATAGCCTCTCGTCATATTACGACAGGGACTTTGGGCATATTAGCAGGTCTATTCCATCTTAGCGTCCGCCCGCCCCAACGTCTATACAAAGGATTGCGTATGGACAATATTGAAACTGTCATTTCCAATAGTATCGCTGCCGTCTTTTTTGCAGCTTTTGTTGTTGCTGGAACTATCCCCACGTCCCCCCCCCCTTTTTTTTTTGTTTCTTCACCCTTCTGGTACCGTAACCACCATCTCTCACCTTCCATCTCAGCCCTCGTGACCAAGGGCGAAGCATATAAGGGCCGGGCGGGGGGGGGGGGGGGGGGGGGGGGGGGTCTCCTCTTTTTTTCGCAGTAGTGTTAATTTTTTGTCGGTAGTGTAAATATTTGGCCCGGTAGTGTAAATTTATATATATATCGAGTTCGCCGCTCCTAAAAAAATTAATTTCGCCCGCCCCCCCCCGCCTCCTTATAAGAGTGTTCAAGTTCCGCCACTGCTCGTGACACAATCCCTCACCATCCTACTTCACTCATAATAGCCTTAATAATACCCCATCAACTACCTGTGCCATCTCTTGGCTTTGATTAGGCGTACATTTAGGCTAATCAAGAATACAAATTAGCCAACAAAAGGTTCAAACGAGGGAGCTCAAATAGGTTTGTGCACAACTTGATGTGAGAGAAAAGGGTTCGTAATGATTAAAGATCTTGACACAATGGGTTGGCTTGTAGCAAGATTACACAATGAAATGAATTTGGGAATTAAGAAAAAACAAAGACAACCAGTGACTGACTTAACTCTCACTTATTCTCACTTTGCAGGGTCCGAATCGCTTCGTGATCTAATGTACGAAACTTTATCCTACACTTTGTGAAGGAGACTGTTTTCATAACTTGATCTCATAACCTCAAGATCACCAAACAACAACCTTACTAGCTGCTCCAATGTTCGACCTCAAATGTAATAGAAGCCATATGCCCAGATGTGTTAGGGGAAGTTATGAGGGTGTTTAGAATTCATGAGAGTTGCTTCTTCGAGCTATTGGAGAACGTGAAGATCATGTTTAATCAAACAAAAATTGAGTTTACCAGGATCATATAAAACCTATTCATTTTGGAAATTTGAATTTTGTGATTGTAATTGATAAACATACTTGCAAAATGTCAAGAATCTTGCAAATGTATAGAAAATTGACACAAAATGCAGTGAAATTGTATGGGCCTTATATTGTAATGCAACTTGTGTTCATCATCTTTATTGAAGAATAATGTGCACAATAAGAAGCTTGCACAACAAGGCAGTTGTTGATTTCAGAAAGTTAATTAAAAATGTCTCAGTTTCTTGTACTCATCAAAGGTGATGAATGAATCTTTGATCTTGTGCCAGTCTGCTTGTTTGGGCATGATGATAGCAATGTATCCTTCTCTATCTGCCTGCAATTGACCATAATTCAGGTGATAGAATATCAGAATTAATATTCTTACAATTACTTCAATTTAAGACAATTACATAAAAAGTTGATAAGTTTGACCAATTTATCAATAAACTAGTCAATTTGAGTCGTGTATTATTGCTGGGCAAACAGGTTAAGCTAAATCACTTAATTACTAAGGAAGCAGGTCAAAAGTCATCTGAATGAGCCAGACCTTTTATTGCTTAGTTAAAAAATGTTAAATTGTAATCGGCATATTTTTGTAATCGTATTGAGCATATTAAATGTTTATGAAATCTGAAAAAATGTATTAAAGAGGTGCACTGGGTCGGCCCAACGCGACCCGTTTTGATCTGCATTAGAAATTTAACCCTTTTGACCCATACCCATTTTGACCACTCTCCACCAGCACATTGTATGTGTGTTAATACTTATACACATGGTAATATTTAAAACCATGTACCTACTCTAATTAGAAACAATTTCTTCCCATTCTATATGCTGGTAACTTAAGGTTTTAGCTATTATTTAGTTTAGATTCAAAGGCGTTTTGCCCAAGTAATTTATGCAACATTTTGAACAGAATTCAAAAAGAAAGAAATATAAAGGGCATTATGTACACAGAAGTCTCATTTATAAGACGTGTATAACAATAATATACTTACTGATGAATTCACCAACTCTGGCTGCTTTATTAATCGTTCATTCACTTCTAACAAAGAGCCTTTAATACAACATCTGTCAAAAGCCCTTTCAGAATTTCAACTTTGATTTGTGGACATTTATAGAATTATACTAAGCAAGTAAAAAAAACTTGGTTTTTATGGATACTTATATCTCAGATATTAAGAAAATCGATAAAGATTAACTGTGTTTACACCATTAATACCAAGTAAAAGTCAAGTGTTTGACTTCTGAAGACAAATGGACATCTTGCACTTCAAGATACATAAGTGTCTATATTTTTTAGAGACATTTGATAGCGACTATCAACCATATAAAGAATTTGAGAAAAAGATAGAGATAAAATTGTAGAAAGGATCACATTTCGAAGTTATAATGTCCTATGATTGAAGTCAAGAGTGGGCTCTTTGAGTACAATCTTTAGAACTATAACATCCCCAAAAATAAATTCTTGGCACGTCTGAGAAAATATTGTGAATGTAATACCAAATGTTTAATCCAAATGGTATAAATTAAAGCTAAAAAAACTACCTCACAATATAGAAAGCATTGTTGGTGCATACTTTACATAAAGCTGTGTTGGACTCAAATTGTTGTGCATTCTGCCAAAACAGAAATCAGAAATTAACAAAGTGATATTAGAAATGTAACAAGCATCGTCCTTGCTCATTTGGCTATTAAGTCTTGGTTTTTGGGACCAAATTAGCAAACTTTTTCTTTCTCTCAGATGATCATTTCATCTATTGGAGAACCAACTTTTGTCTTTCTTTCAATGCAAGCACCAACCAAATCATATGCTACATCTATTAAAACCTAAGTTTAACCCATTGAACTGGTTTATTAACAAGACTACAATCTTTCATCACAGCTGCAAAACAACCAAAAAATTAGTCTTTGTATTCTACAAAGGTTAAATAGCATATGTACCCTTTTGCGCTTCCCAGTGACCTTGATCTCACTCCGGTTAGACTTTCCAACATTAAAATCAACAGCAGTGATTCCTCCTTCATCCTTAAAGGCCACGTGTCCAGCAGCCAAGCCAATAACACACAAGCTTCATTGAAAAGAAATAGGAAAGAAAATTGTCAACAATTTTAACCATAGCCCATGATATGTCTGCTTAAATCTTAAAACCATTCATTTGACCAACAAAAACCATTTAGTGTTTGGAGAAAATTTTTATTAATAATAAAAATATAAGTGAAACTTTACCCTTTGGGGTTCCGTAAACATTTTTCGTCGTCTTGTAGTGTTTTCAAGAATTACATACCTCTAGTTCATAATGCTCTAATTTTCTTTTGTTTATAGAGGTTTAATTTCTTACATTGAAAAACAGGGGTGCCAAAACAGAAATAGTTTCAAGATTCATACCCATTTGCATGGCGATAAATATATTGATCATGCTCTGGCTTCATAAAATCTAAAATAATTCAAAACACAAGAATGCCACCAAAAAGGATGTTAGATTTCGTCACATAAACGACCTACAATTACATTTTCATAATAAAACTAGCACTTCTGAAAGTAGAATTTGACACTTTTTAACTCACCATATCGGGTGGTCACAAAGCATGGAATAAAATAAGTGAAATTCAAATCAATGTTTAAAGTTTTTAATGTCAAACAAATTCAACTCCTTGACTTCAAGATTGACAAACACATTTCATAGTCCACATTGCCTTCTTACATTCAATTAGCTAACATTTAACTTCAAACTTGATAACAAAGAATCTTGATGATAACATTAAACTATGCAACAGTCCCAAAAACATAAGCATTATAAAGATTAAAGCCCCAAACACTTTCTCTCGAATCCAAATTCGAAAAATAATAAATTTAATTAAAAACAAGAATCAAAATTAACAGAATTAAAGAAATTAGTAGTTTAAATCGTATACCAGGAGCGAAATATGCAACGAAATTCGATTCAATTGCAGACGATGGGCATAAGGGGAGATCATCAACATTTGGCAACAAAAGCTTGTGTAACTCCTTTTCTGCATCATCTCCTTCATCATCAACGACTACCAATTTGTCTTCAACGACTACAGGAGCCTGTGATTCTCGATCGGCGGCAGAATCGGCGTTTTGGGTGGTCATTTTAAATAAATCGAATTTATAAGTTAAGGGGTAACCTAGCAACAAGATTTACTCCGATTTGTATGATGACCCAATTGAATTTGATGTGATTATACCCTACGATTTGGGCATATGGGTTGAATGTTGATATACCGATCAATTGGGCCAAGAAAATCTTTCCCCAAATCCGAATTTGATTTATTGAGTCGGGTTAGGGCAACAACGTTATAATATTGTGGTTTTGTTTTGAAGTCTAGGGTTTTAGGTTCAAGAGAGAGTAAAGTACAAGGTTGTTTGTGCTTGAGATCAATAACTAGATACGGGTGTTCTAGTACTTTGTTGATTAGTAGGAGCACTCAAATATTATTATTTTTAAATAAATCAAAATTTAAATCATGACATAAGTAAGATTTAAATTTGATGTAGTTTAAGGTGGCCTATTCAAACCGTTTGATGCTCGCTCGACGTTTGTTTGGAATTTGCTTGAAAAATGCTCTTCGAATTTTTGTTCGGTTGTATACGAGCCGATCGGCTCGGATCGGTTTGTAAATGAGCCAAGCACGAGCAAAAGTCCGTTCGGTTCGGTTCGGCTCAAATTACTAATGCTACTACAAATGTAGTTTACAAGGATGTTTTTGTTTATTGGTGATCTTATAATCGAAAGTTGTTATTTCTTATTTAATATATAACACGTTTGGTTTATTTATGTTATTTAATAAATAACTCTTCAACTTCCGTGTAATACACGGGTAACTAAAACTAGTATAAGATATAAGATGGTATATTTTGGAACGAATCGGAATCATCACACGAAAACAACGATAATTATATAATTGGGTTACAAACTTACAATCACGTGACACGCCAACTCATTGCATTCACGTGATACACCACCTCTTTGAATTTAGTAACCACCCAGAAGAAATTAGGCTGCATTGGATTGTTGAAAAGGAACTCAAATCATTTTAACGTAAGTAGTTAAAATAATAAGGTATATTAAGATTTTATTAAAATAAAAAAAGATTTTAAATTTAAATCTCATCAAGAACAAAAAAGAAAATGAGGATTTCAGGTTGAGTTAGAAAGTTTTCTCATCCAAGACTACCTGCTACCATAGCACTCACTGACGCCATTGGTTGCAGGTCAGCCCAGCCACGCCGCCACCACCATTAAACCCGTGTTAAACTTGGGGCTCGGGGCTTGCCCCTTGGGGCGCTTTCACAACATTGGTGCTGCATTGTGACAACACTTTTTACTCAACCAAGCCATTGATAGCAGTTTTTTACTCAACCAAGCCCATAACACGTATCTAATCACATAACCTAATGGTGTGTTTTCTTCAGATGATGGTCTTAAGTTTGGGACTGATGTGCGAGTTTCGTTCGAGGACATGCTAGCTTAGTGCACCAAGGTTTTAAACTCGAGTAATGAAGATGATTGGTTAGTGACCTCGTTAGCCAATGAAAAAAATAATAATAAGGTGCTCAAATGATTTGATCATCAATCCATTTGATTTCCTTGCAATAATATCACTACCCAGGTTCTAAATTTAACGTCTTCACTAAGTGTATTGAAAGAATGATGTATTTTTTTTTTCACTATGTTATTTTTCCACTAGCTTTTACCTGGTAAGGTTTTAATGTGATAACCAAGATAAAAGCATTAACGTGGATAACCAAGATGAAGTACTATAGACGCCACGATGGTTATTCACATTCCTAACTTTTTGGACTTTTTATGTCTTTTTTCTAAACAACAAATTTTTTTAAAAAATTTTAAATATAACATAATCATTCACTTGCAAAGATTTAAACACATAACATGTTTGTAAAGAACTATTACCAGTGTCACTAGACGATACACTGACTCTTCATATCTCACTATATGTTTGTAGCAAATGTACTAATTATAACTTTCCTAGGGTCTAAAATTACTTGTTTGTGTGTAATTTTGTATTTGATATGATTTTCACAGTATTCTACATTTCTCTCTGTTTTTCTTACATTAGGTCCATGTTTCACATAGATTATATAGCTTAACATGAAAACATTTTACTAGTTCAGTTCGCAGATACTCAAATTCTTAAAACGGCCCTAATCAGAGAGTAATCCACAAGATTATTATGTTTGGATGTTAAGATCCATTAAGATCCTATAATAGACCGTGTATCGATCACATGAGCATGTTTGGATCAAAGAGACCTTCGATTTTTGACCTCTGACCTTCACATTCATGCCAATATGTTATCGATGAATAGTTTGATATTTTTTTTAGGATTTACAAGAAAAACTACATGTTGTGCAATAAATGAAAAAGAAATATACTATCGTTTATAAAGTCAACAAATTGTCATTGTATTAATTATAGGACATTAGCCCGTACATAAAACATAAACAAAGAAGAATCAAAGTGCTTCTTATTACATAGTTACTGAAGAATACACAACTATAACCAACACAAATTGGTTTCCCTGTTAGAATTAGAGAAACCCATGACAAACACACATATATATATAGTTATTATAAAAACATCCCGACAAAAGAAAACCCGGCGGGCTGCTTCTATAAAAAGAGTAAGCACGCCGCTGCCTCTTTAAAAAAAACCCCAGACCCTAAACCCCGAAGCACACAGTGTTTCTTTATTTCCTTTTTAGAATTGTAAACGGCTGGAGAATGTTTGACCAAAACGCCACCCTGCAGGAACGATGTTGGTGAAGGTTTTGGTGACACCATCGGTGGTTGTAACCATGAATGACATAGATTGACCATTAAGATACGAGTTTGATTGCCAGTTAGCTCCCCAGTTTCGTGACATTGGCATCCATCCGGTTTTCGACCCTTTAATCTTCACCGATCGGATCGCTCCGGCCCCACCAACATTTGTAATTAAAACAAGCTCAAAATAATCTCGTCCGTTGATTGTGAATCTAACTCCACCATGTTTCTTGCATGGTACTCTGATATTCAAACAAATCAAAGACATAAGTATCATTAATGACTGATAACACTACTAAACAAATAAGTATCATCATCGAGTTATTACCTTTGGTAGATAATGGGGACTATTCCACCGGCGTAAATGCCTATTTTCTCCCAAGCAGGCTGAGCCATATCAAAATGTTCGCGTGGTGGGTTGCACCAACCTCCGGCATCACTGGGCTGAGCGAAATTAGGTGGACAAAAGTTCGTGGCGGTGATGGTCACAGACACTCCTTTGCGGCACCACTTCGGGTCCGCTTTGTAGTCACATATGATCTTGTAGCATTGACCGCAGGCAGCACCGTCGTTGAAAAGAGCAGTACTCAATGCAGCGGTTCTTGTACCGTAACCTGTTGAGTACAAGTTGCCATAGCCGCAAGCACCTCCTGCACAAAACAACCACATAATCAGTACCTTCATGCATATCAATGCGCTGTTCACATTTTGCACACAAAGCTGTACACTGTTAAGCTTGTAACACATGCTTGTATGGTTGTACCCAAGTGGCTTACCAAATTGTGCTTCAAGTTTCATGTGTTTCATTTATACTTTCTTGGAGTATAAGCAAAACTTTTCTGGTTGTTGCTAAAATGTTTAAAGAATTCTTGATCAATAGCAAACAAAACCGTTCACTAAGCAAGCCATAGTAAAAGTTTTACCACTACCGTTTAAATGTCAAAAATACCCTTTGAATCAACGTCAAAACAAAATGTTTAAAATGCTTATTTGATAGTAAAATGTCTAAAACAACCAAAAAGAAGGACCAAAATGTCACTAGCGTACAACTTAACCGTACATAAATTAACAAGTAATTTAACTGGAAAAAGCGTACCCATTGTTCCAGAAGCATCGCTGCCTCCATAAAAGGTTGCGTGAGCTCTTTTCCATCCTGAAGCTTTAAAAGCATCGGAATGAGCAAACAGATAACAAATAACTGATAACAAAAGAAGGCAGATTTTCGTCATTTTGAAGGTGATAAGGAGATTGATTAACCAAGTGAGGATTGAGAAGATGGTTAGGAAGATTAGAGGATCGAAGAGCTACTTAAATATAATAAGGACCAACCCAACATCATCACATGTTAATCTGCAAGTAGAGAATGCATAGAGGGATTTAATTAATATTATTAATTTGATAATTTAATTTGAAAATAATTAAAAATTATCCCTGCACAATGGAGAAGAAATTGTGAATCTGATTCAATCATTCCCACGTTCTATGTAACCATTTGTCTACATAGCATTCACATCACATGGATTCCCCATTAGAAGAGCCGTGAATGGATCAAACCCACAACCCAATTGATTTTATCATGTTGTTAATTAACATCAGAATGAAAATTATTTTCATTGATTTGACATAAAGTTTATATAAGATTTATATCATTAATTTTGTTGCATCTAAAAATAGAAAGCGGTACATCTTGATGAGGCGAAATGAATATTTTCCAATATTAGTTGTTTATTTATAATGAATGTTTTCAAGACCGAACCATAGAATGAACATAACAACTCAAAAGTTCGTTGATCCGACCTCTATATATGATACAAGTACCTATGACGTCATAAATAATATAAATACTCCAATAAATATTTGCAAACGTAAATCAAGTTTGAACAAAATAATCTAAGTTTTTATCATTATTTTATTAAAATTTGAAAAAAATAACAGATGAGTTTTTATCATTATTTTCATAAAACTTAAAAAAATGATTTTGGCCCTGAACCACAAAACCGTTGCCTGAACCGGATGAAAAAACCGCTAGACCGATTTAACTGAATCCCAAGCCAAACACCCACAATCAAATGCTAGAGTGGTGGTTGGTGGCTGAACCAGACAGACCGGATGGTCCGGTAAGGCCTGGACGATATTGTTCATAACATTTGGGTCCTCTTATCAATTAGTATTGTTCGTCTTGTTTGATGTAATCTCACGTATTTGTTACGTGGGTGGAGACTTCCAAGAGGTCATTCATTTTCTAATTTATTTTGCGTAAACATGTTTAATTTGAAGTGCATCTCTAATCTACAATCAAAATACCAAAAACACATTGATAAAATTTGATCCAAGACCTTTTTATTTAAGTTCACCATCTTTACTATTTGTGCATCATCATTCGATATGTAATTCTCCTACTCTTTCTTGTGTCCAGAAAACTCAAGTGGCTAATCAATACGGTTTGATGAACTTAGCTTACAGTGCATGTGACTTTCAAGAGGGTTAAAAACATAAAACCAATAGAAGTTATTTTTAGTCCATTGATTAAAAAAGTTAATCACTAAAAAAAGATTGTGTATATGAATCTTCGTCCTACCTTGGTACCATCAAGAGTTCTTAATTCAGCAGCATAATATACGCTTAATGTTGTCTTGTTGCTTAATGAAGAAAGAATGCATCAAAAACATAAATTAAAGATAATAAATGTAAAATGAGTCTCACATGGCTTAACTTTGACCTGTTATGGATCGAAATTCTAATAAAGTTAAAAAAATATATATATATACACATTGCCATTATATTTTTCATAATTATTTAAATATAACATACCATTATTTCTCTGTAGAATTTTGGTGGAAAGAAAACAAATACTTGGATTCAAGATCCCTCAAAGATGACATTCTGTTTCAGAAAATCCAGATAGTAAAGGTTTGGACATCAACTAGCTTTTTGAAGATACCTGATTTGATCACATGTTTAAGTCGATAACATGACACAATTTCTTTTTCACAAACTTATGATTTCTTACAACCGTATGTAAAGAGATGATTACAGGTTAAGTTCAGGGGCGAAGCTTGAACATTCTCGTAGGGGGGCGGGGGCGAAATTAATTTTTTTTAAGGGGGGCGAACTCGATATTTATATAAAAATTTACATTACCAGACAAAAAATTTACATTGGACTAAAATTTAACACTAACGTCTAACAAAAGAGGGGAGGCGGCGGCTCTCCCCCCCGGTCTCCACTATCCTCCGCCTCTGGTTAAGTTGAACCTCGTTTGAGGAATAAGCTGAGTTAACGAAGCTTGAATGATTATATAGAGGACGAAAGTTTCGTTACTCAAATAAAAAATGACAGACTTTGTACATATAAAATTTTCATACGAAACATAAATAAGTAGTGAATTAATCAACGTTAAAAAAACATAGAATGTCGTCGTTAAAAAATGTTGTATAACATGGGTAGGGAATTAAGTAGGCCTATCATTCATCTCCTCTATCTACGATTTGGATTAATGATTGATCTAGAATTGACTTCCGAATAAAAAAACAATAGGAGGGTGTCGGTTAATATAATAAAATTCTATTTTAAATATTCTATTTCATGCAGTTTTAAGTCAAATCACATATATAAAATTGGTGATATTAGTCGGCTATAAAATTTTCATCTAATTGTTATCATTTTAATTAATATAATTTGCCAATAACGATTAAAATAGTTCTTGATATGTTAGTTAATTCGATATAATTAGTATAATAAGTTTTCTTTCCTATCCGTATACACCTCTGGCCATGTGTTCATAACCCCTTCAATTAAAGCCCTAACGAGAGCTTTCTGCAAGTCAAAGCATCTTGATAAAAATAAATATTTATTTAACTTTAGATGATAAATTTCAAATGCTTATTTAATATAAAATTTTTTTGTTGGTTCTAGTTACCAGGGAGGCAAAAACTAACATAATACAAATACAACATGAAAATAAAAAGTTTGTGGGTTGTAATATGTAACAAGTTTAATAAATAAATTGGTCAACCCTCCAACAGTATTTTTGACCCTGTTTAACCTTTAATTACAACCCATCAAATCGTTTGATCAGTTTAGATAAATGAGTTAAATAGATCATGCTCAAGTTATTTATTATAAGTATGTTCAGCTATTGTTGATGTTTTTGAGATTTTAACACAAATAAGTATACAAGTCGTGTTCAAGTTTAACAATTCAACCTCTTAATCCAACGTAATTGTTGCACATACTATACACCATAGACATGACATATAACAACATGATAATCCCACAATAATTAGGACGGTTTAGCAAGGTGTCTTCAGATGATAGGGTCACTTTTGGTACCCTTTGGCCAAAGAGTAATAAAAGATTTTGGCACAAGTACCAAATGGAAGTACCTAATTAATAATGTTCTAACTTTTTTTAGTAAATATAATCCTGAAGAGGCAGAGGTACGAAAGCCACAAGTGAAAGGTTATTTTCCTATTATTAAATACATGTTGGAGGTTGCAAGTCAACATTGACATTCTAGCACATGTTGTTTCCGTACTATTTGTTGTAATTATAAGCCATGATGATACATGCTGAAAATAATTCAAGTGAATTGAACCTCAAGTCATGGGTCACGTTAAATTATGCTTATCAAAATTAAATGTGTAGCCGGAAAAAAAAAGAACCTAACATGGCATATATGAGCATTAACAATATGATTGTAACGTTTATATATTGTGAGTCGCTCTCATTTATAATGTAGTTAATGTTTTATTAACGTATAACTGACTGATTTAAGGTTTACATTAAATCTCATGTATAGAATAAATAAGGAAGATTATGTATGCGTGAATGTGACACATGTTTCTAGAAACAAAACACGTGATGATAGGGATGTGGGAAGAAGTTGGTCATTTGATTGGTTCTTAGCACATTAAAGAAGATAAATGTGAAAGGATTTGGACACTCAACTAACTGACAGAAATAAAACATATAGAATGTCGAACTCTTTAGCGATTCCTCAATTTATAGTTAGGTCAATGTCCTTCCAAGACATAATACACGAAATTTAGCTCAAGCATTTAATCAAACATCTTATGTGTGTTAGTGAACCATCAGCAATTTCACATAGGAGCCAACCAAACAAGAATGAAAAAATAACCAAACAAAAAAAGATTAGATGAAAACAATTGATCATGAGGACTACACTTTGAGTAGACAAGATAAGGTGGGGTTGGCTCTATAGCCTATTAAAGAAAGCAAGGGGTTGCCATTGATGAGTTAGTTGTAAATATTAAGATATGTGATAAAGATATTATTTATAGTGATTAGTGGTTGATGGTTATAATTTTATGATGAAAACTAGATTAGATATTCCAAATAAGTAGTATAGATGAGGGTTTCTAATAACCATATTCTTTGTCGCCTCTACTTTCTTTCATCAATTCAACATAGCTAATATTAATAATTTTTTTTAAAAATTTACACTTTTTTCTCTCTCCACCAATGTGCATATGACAAATTGTAGATTTATTGGAAAAAAACTTCATGTTTTGAATTTTTTTTATTAAAAGGCCCTCAAATTAAATTTTCATTTGAGGCCAAGGGTTCTCATTTATGCATAAGCTTATTGGAATAGTCAAAGAAGCAAATTTAGTTGGTTCAGCCATTACTTTCATGTTAAAAGTCTAACTTGAAACAAATAAAAAGCAGCAAACCGTCATACCTTATTGTTGAAAGGACACAAAGTTTCATGATCAGTTTATTGGTTGATAGGTAATTCAATTGGCATAAACCATTATGTAGGTTTGTGACAAGTAATTTAGGTACGTGTTTAATGAGCCTTTTTTTTTGTTTAATGGGGCGTTAAATGGGCCATAGATGAGCCATCAAGATTCAAGAAGAGAAGCCCTTGGATGACACTGTTGTTCGCCTAAGCCGAAGATCAAATTAGTCTTAAACAGGGCATAAGCTTTCCATTTCATAAGCCATAACAAATGTTCCTGGTGTTAATTAGCCCTTTTAAGCAAGGGATTAGATGTATAGTTAGATAGCCATACTCTTTTCAAGAAACTCATCACTTTTCATTGCTTTGTTGTTTTTTCCGCAAGTTATTATGCTTCTCGTGGCCTTTTGTTGATATGGTTCAATATCGGTGTTTTTTGGAACACTTCTTCCTCTAGAACCAAAAAAAAAAGTAATACTTAGCGACTATAGTGTTTCTTGAACAACTAATGTTTTCAAATATTAAATATATAAACCAACTGCTTTAAATTTCATTACTATAGCGCTTCTTTGAAATGATACTCTTAATTACACATTTGGTATCATCACTGGAAGTTTTAAATGATAGCTAATTCATACATATATATATTTTTTGAACGACTGCAATATATATAAAAACGACCGGTAAGAAACTAGCTGGTAAAAATACAAAACATACAAATATAACATTAGATTTTTGAGCCACTCATTCCAAGTTAAAATACATTTACGATTCCTATTCACGAACCAAAGAAACGAGTAATGCATGATGTTATCAAAAGCAGAAACTCTATGTGGAACTTCGGCCAAATATAATGTCATTTCGAAGCTTCCATATAAAACCACAACACAAAGAAGACAGCCTCAATTACCTCTTTTTCCTTTATCGTAAAATGCAAACCAACAATCCAATCAATTAACGAAGCTAGAGAGTTGTCCAGAGAAAAAGCAAAATCCAACCAAGCAGCAATCTTGGACCCTATCAATGCATATTATTACAATGATCGAATAGATGCACCACCAACTCAAAGACAACATCACAAAAAGGACACAGTAAAGACAGAATATGCAAACCCTTTGCATTCAAATTTACCCGAGTGGGTAATCTATTTATGAGAACTTCCCATGCATAAACATACACTTTTCGTGGAATATACTTACTCCATCTAGTTTGTTGTGAACCAATAGAAAGAATATAACCATCAATTACCTTCCTAACATTTTTAACAAAAATTCTTTAACCCCATGAAGATTCCAAACCTACCTATCTTCGCCTAACCAAATCTTGTCCAAAGAAGATAGAAGACTACGTAATTGAGCATCTTCCTTGTCCGATCTAATTGGGCAACGGCAAGCCCAGTTAGTGACTCTCACCCGATGACTCACAAGGCATTCTTTAGAGACTTCAAGAGCAAATAGACCGGGAAATTTCCCAGCTAAAGAAGAATCATCTAACCAACTGTTCAACAAAAATAAAGTTTTGTCTTCATTACCCACCTTCAATGAAAAAGACAAAAAAGACACAGCATCACAATCATTTAGCTTAGAGAATGATTTCAAACATCTAGACTACACTTCTTTCCCATGAAGAACCCCTTGAACATCCAGATCCACTTTAGAAGCATAGATAGAAGATATTATCTGAGACCACAAATTTTGAGGTTTGTTGACGAATTTCCATCGCCATTTTTGGAGCAGAGCCAGACCCAAGACCACCGTCGTCTTTAGAAGCCAAGATATTATTCCAACTAACCCAATGTAACTTTCATTCCTACTCCAAATCCTCCCACAAAAATTTTGTCCGAATCTTTTTCAAGGGTTTTTAGAGCTTTTAGTGGCACAAAAAAAGAAGAAAAGTAATAGATACCTAATGCACCAAGAACCGAAAGATGAGAATAGATCGACCACCAACAGACATAAGAGGAGATTCGTTTTCAACAATGATTAATTGATACATATAATAATGATTAATGATTGTCTTAGATTTGTTTCCAATTATGTATCCCAAAAGTTAGTTAATATAGTTAAAGAATGCAGTGTTTTTTCTGTAACATTCAATTCAACAGATAGATTTAAATCATCATACTTTTATTTTATATGGTACATGTAAATATGTAACATATGCTGCATTGATTGGGCTTGAGCCTTCAAGCTACATGTTGGGTTACGCACATTAAGAAATTGCAATTTGGTTGTACTTGATCGGGCTTCAAGCGACATGTTGGGCTTGTAAAATAAGAAATTGCAATTTGCTTTTACTTGATTGGGCTTCAAGCGACATGTTGGGATAGTACATTAAGAAATTGCAATTTGGGCTCAATTCGGTTACATATGTGATAATTGATATGCGCATTTCGTTGGTGAGGTTCATATAATTTTGTTTTTAAGAATTTAGAATTCAAATGAACCATGATTTGAATCTAAAATGAATTATAATTTGAAAAGTCAAGTGTAATAAGAGTCGAACCTATGTTGTCTTTACATGACTCAACAATGTTATTTAATTTGCAAATTTGTTACAAAAGATAGAAATTAAATTTGTTAAAGAAATTAGAAAGTGAAGATGAAGATGAAGATGATAATATTGATTAGGGCTGCAAAAGGACTGAACGTTCAACGAACAGTTTGTGAACTATTCGGCGGGAAGTTCATTTATTTAGTAAATGAACGAGCACGAACAAGAAAATTTCGTTCGTTTAGTTAAACTAACGAACATAGTTAAACGAACGAACACGAACACGAGTCGTGTTTGTTCATTTATGTTCGTGAACGTTCAATAATGTGTTCGTTTATGTTCGTTTATGTCCGTTCGTGAACGTTCGACAATGCGTTCGTTTATGTTCGTTAATGTGTTCGTTTATATTCTTAATTTTTGTGTCAATTATTTTTATGACTATAATATCAAGTATTTTTTTATATTTATGTTAAGTATTTGTTTATTTTTTATTAATTTTATGTAATGTTTGTAATATAAATGTAAATTTTATTCTAAAATAAATCTATAATCATTTGTATTCGTTTGTGTTCATGAGCTTTTTTGTGTTCGTCATGTTCATGAACAGTTGTTTGTGTTCGTTTGCTTATGATTGTGTTCATTTGCGTTCGGTAAGTGTTCGTGAACAGTTCATGAACATATTCATTTTCTTAATGAATGAACACGAACAAAGAATCTCGATGGGTAAGTGTTCGTGAACAGTTCATGAACAAGTATATTTCTTAACGAACGAACACGAACAATGCCTTGTTTGTGTTTGGTTCGTTTGCAGCCCTAACATTGATATAATGATTGCGGAGCGTGGTTTTTTACCACGTAATGATTATGCGGATCATAAATCAAAGCATACATCAATTATTTTGATCTAATAGAACACAACAAACTTTTAAATAATGAAAAATGATGCTATTAAAAAGTCATCTTTACCTAAAAATACCCAAAACATCATGAATTATTCGCATTTTGCAATTCAACAAACAAGCTTACCACAATCAAAATTAGCCATATTAAGGAAAACACTAGGAGTGTAGCTAGAAAACCATACTTTCCTCAAGAAACTCATCATCATCCCTTTGCTCTCTTGCATGAACCCAACACAATATGCAGCACTAACAAGACTAAAACTTCTCCATCTCCTTTCTTTTCCATATTTTTCCAATCCCTTTTTAATTCTATCAAATTCATCGTCTTCTTGGTTCGATTTCTTCAAAAATGCTTCCCCGAGGCACCTACCAAGCACTACCGAGTCTTCTAACGATGAACACCCACCTTGACCAATGTCAGGAGTCATGGGATGAAGCGCGTCCCCAGCTACACAAACATTATCTTTCACTATATTACCAAATAAGACATTCCATGGTAATCTAAACTTTAATGGTGCATATGATACGCTACTTAACGCCGTTCGTTCCACCACATCCTGTGCTTCTTGAGGCATCTTAGTGATACGACTCAATACAAATTGCTTCATTTTTATCGGGTTTACTTGCCAATCGTCTTCATCTATAAGAATCATAATAAATATTATTATAAAACGATGTCTAGAATAACCTTTGGGTTTTCAGAAAATCATATCAATTGCTCACTTACGAGGGTGATTATACTGAGTATGTTTTTTTGTTTGTTTTCAAAATCAAATATGACAGACATAAATGGCTTACAAGTTGGAACTTGAGAAGGGGTGAACGTGCAAAACCAATACACGCTCTTGTCATCAACCGGAAGAAAACCAAAGCGCACACCGCCCCCAAAGTTCACATGGAACATCGGATCAAGACCCGAACCACTTGGGAACTCAACCAAACCCCGAATAGCCGATCTCCCAACACTTACAGGGGTGTCAAGGCCCAACCATTTAGCGACCACTGAGTTAACTCCATCACACCCTATCAACACCTACATTGATATAACTCATGTTAGAGAAAAAGCACCATAGTGGTTCACCAAACCAAAACCACTGAACCCACCACGCACCTTGGTCTTGAGAATGGACCCATCGACTAGGTGCACCAGCTTAAAGCGCCCTAGTTCATCAACGGTTGCAACCTTTGATGAGTACCTAATGGTGCCCGGTGGCAACTCATTCACTATTGCCTCTAGCAAATCCTTTCTCCTGACGCATCGGCTTTCATAACCCTCACTAGAATCAAAAATTAAGTTGTTAATTAATCAACCACCTACGTATCACCATCACAACTCACCATTTATCATATGTCTAAAATGTTAACATAGTTTTCTACTTAAAATCAGTTTTTAACGCGCTTATGATATTAAAATGTGACTTACAATTTTCCATCTTTATCAAGTGCTTGCTCTGAAGTAAATTGACCAGTATCAGGAGTGGCGATCTTGAATCTGCAATCAGAAGACTAATTTCAATTTCAAATACTTATTTAAAATTGATATATTTTTAGTAAATGACGGTTTTACCCTTTCATTTGGGTGGATTTTTGTCTAAGGGTATCCCCAATTCCTACAGCATCTAGCGCCCTCCAAGCGTTGGTCCATAGTGTAAGGGCAAATCCGGTAATTCTCAAACTATCTGACGACTCCAATACCAAGCTCTTCAAACCTAACCTTAAAAATTATAAAACCATATTTAAACATGTAAATTCCGGAAGACAAACACTAACATGAACATCATGTAATATCCAAACATTAATTTTAAACAGAATACCATGAAGCAATTGTATTTTGTTGTGTAACACATAAGACGATATCCACCGTCTTTCTAACAAAACACTGGTACAAACGTATTATATAGTTATTATGGTTTTCTGCTTAAAATTGAAACGCACAAACATACAAGAGAAATACCTGTGAAGGGATAAGGCAGTAGTGAGACCAGCTAATCCAGCACCCACAATAAGAATATCTACATCTTCATGCTTCATCTCCTCCTGCTTCATTTAAGTTCTCTTTGTAGTTTGTTTCTATTAATGGAAATATTACAGCTTCATTTAGTGGACTTAATACGTGCGAGTGTCTGTGTTGCTATCATGTGGTATATTTATATAAGAGGTGACCAAATCCAACACGGATCCTCATAGAAAATTGCTTGGTGGGTCCTCACTCACTCCATCAAATGTGTGATTCCCAAGGCAACTAATCATCATTTTTATATCTTTTACATGATATGAAAAAAGCCGGAAAAAAATTATACAAATAAAAAAACTTAAAATATATATCTTTTAGCTTCATCGATAATCAATAACCCAACTGGTTAAGATGAGATACTCATGACACATAAATATTAAAAGATCATGAGTTCAAGTCTTACTCTGAGCAAAATATTTAAAGTTGAGCCAGGGGATTTCTTAGCAATATGTTTCTTCCTGAAAGTGTTAGGGTGTGGCCCCGAAGAAAACAAATAGATGGGTCCAATTAAATACTTATTTTTCGAAATAACGTCGTACATTTGTCGTTAAAAGATATACATCTCTTTTAGGTTCGCTATCGTTTTATTGAAGGCACAAGATTTTTGTATTGAATTTATCAAATCAGTTTATTATAATGTCATTTAATTTCTTGTATTCATCATTACGACATGTAGTAGTTTTATTTTACGAGGTTGTAATAAGCCATAGGCCTTGACTAAAGTTTTTATATTTTTATATTTTTAGATTTTTTATTTAAGAGCCGTTTGAATTAGTAAATAGATATAAAATCTCAAATTTCTCTTCTGTAAATTTGACCTTACAGGTTTTTCTGCGATTAATATGAGGACTTAGTTTGTCACAACCTCAAGTGTAATACGATTAATATTTACAAGCATTATACATCTATACCATATAAGTACGAATGATTCTCTATAAGATGCACTAGCGGATCCTGGCTATCGCAATAAAATATATTTTTCAGTCAGTTCGGGTCGAATTCGGCTCATTTCTAAAAACCGTTGTTAAAACGGTTCCTAAACTCTTTTATTTGCATATATATCAAGAACCGTATTAAAGTAATTATATTCATAAAAATAATATGTGATGTTTAAAACGATTATACTTATAAAAATGATGATATGAAATATGTTTCAAGTAATTATACTAATCATCAAAATGGTTCCTAAACCCTTTAAAGCAAATAATGTTCACCATGTTTGAAAACAATGTCGGGCAGTAAATATAACTTAACCTCTCATATCTTGAAACCAATATAAATTTAGCTTGTTTAATAGTAAAAAATATTAATCACAATATAAATTTTTTTGTTTTCCTTCTTCCTAACTACTTGATTATTTGGAGGTGAAAGTACTAAAAATCTACTCGCTTACAACCATGTTAGTGAGACAATATGATTTGTTGGACTGTAACCCCCTTATAGTTCCATCCCTAACAATGTATTTGCGACAATCTTGCTCTTTCTTAAGTTTCATAAGATAGGCAGCCCCTGATAACATGTGTATAGAATTGGTATAGTTTTTTTTATATAACAAATAAAACTGTTCTCTTTCTATAGAAAGACAATCAATACAATACCTTTTGGACATAAAAGGTTATGATAATTGTATATACACATAAATTAATTTAAAACAATAAAAATCAAATGAGTTAGATTCGACTAAAGACTTGTATTTACACAGATCATCTGCAATATTTATACTCATAGGCATTATTCTTATCATTTTATATCATGTTTAGAGTATAAATGTAATATTCCTATTGATATTATGTAAGAGAGAAACAAGTACATATTAGATGGTCAATCCAAATGTATCCTCTCAATTTACTTTACCCTTCAATTGATTATAAAATTATAACATCCTATAAATTTTTTGTGTATTTTAGTCTAGAGTCAAATTCACCATCTTATAAACTTAAGTGGCTGTTTGGGATGACTATTTTAAAGTAAATTTTAATTTTTTTACTTTTTGAAAAGTTAAAAGGAGATGTTTTAGTGTTTGGTAAATTTGGAAGGATTTTTTGATTAACTTTTGAATTTGGGTTGAAAAGAAGATTTTAAGAAGTCAATGTACCATTGCTTTTTAACTTCTCAACTCCATTTCCCGTTCATTCCCCTCTCATTCATCAATGCCGACCGAAACAATCACCCACCCCTCTTCTCGCCGCCGATCATTCATCAATGCCATCGCCGCCGGTCCTTCCCATACCATCAATTCCGCCAAAGACATACCGGTCATTACCCCTTCTGCCGCCGATTTCCTCTTCAATTCTGCCCTTGTCGTCCATCAATTCATCAATTCTGCTGATCTATCCATCAATTCAATTTTGTGATCATAAACACCATCACCTACCCCTTCATCAATTCGATTAACCCCGTCACCATCCCCTCTGCCTATCATTAAACAGCTTCTGCTAACCATATATACCCCCTCTCCATTCTTCAAGATGTGTTGCTTTTTCTTGTAGAGATATTCTGATACTGCAATTGGGAAAGTCAGACAAGCAACAAAAACGTAAGCAAACTGATTTTTTCTATCTCAAATTTTTGTATAATACCATAATGTAATTTTATATGTCCAGTAATAATATGAGTGTTTGCTTCTGGGTTCTTGATCTTTTGATGCAAATCTGCTTCTTACTTGATAAGATTACGTTTTTGTTATATAAAGATTATGAATTGGGTGAAATTGAATATTTATTTGGGTTTGTGAGTGGGGATATATGGTCTGACCTAGGTCAATTGCCTTTGTGCTCATTTGTTCGTGTTAAAAGCCTGCTGTGTGTATTGGGGATTTGTGTTGTTTGATGTGTATAAACAAAAAATCATTATCAGCTGCAAGGGTTAACACCCAAAATGCTTCTAATGTTAGCTCAAGCAACAAGATGAAAGCTAATAAGCTCTGAATTTCATCAGTAGTGTATCACAGGGACACATACTCCACTAGTATCACATCATGGTCATATTATAAGTGTATGATAGGATATGAATTAGATAATGATTTATAATATGATCTTTTATGGTTAAGATTTGTTTTCAATTATATGACTATCTTAGTTTATGTATTGATGATAAACTTTTCTCTTTTAGTAGTTCTCTTCACTTGTTTGACCCGTTTAAGAGAAAAAAAACATATTTGAATTGCACCTCTTTTAGATTGACTAGTAAATGACTTGATTAAGCATGTTGTAATTATATAGGATCCTTTAATATTGGTTTAAATTGCTTGCTAATGAGTGTGAAATTTGTTGTTAGATAATGGATGAAAACCGTTCTAATGTTGTTGCTTGTGAAACATCAACTAAAAAGAATAAACCAAAAATATTGTGGGATGATGTTATGTGCAAGGAGTTTATCGAAGCGTGCTTGCTTGAACTTCGAAGATGGAATAGACCGGGTACTCATTTTAATAAGATTGGGTGGGAAAATATAGAGAAAACCATGTACGAAAGAACAGGCAAAATACTTGATAAAAAACAAATAAAAAACAAGTGGACCAGCATGAAACAAGAATGGAAACTTTATGACCGATTGACAAGGCTTGAAATTGGGATTGGTGGGATGAGAAGCTTGATCGATGCACCGCCGGAGTGGTGGGCAGAGAAAATAAATGTAAGTTTTCTAATAAATATTGCAAATATATCTTTAGCAATTTATGCTTCTCACTAATTTGTTTATGTTGTAGGAAAATAAAGATTATGCCAAATTTAAGGGAGCAAATTTGGACATCTTTGAGAGGTGTTATGGTCCTTTATTTCGGGATTCGGTTGCCGTAGGAGATCAAACTATGACTCCGTTGCAATTTCAAAACAACAGCAATATGAGCGGGGTTCGATGTGAAGAAAATATAGAGGGCAAAGGAGACAGTGATGAAATAAGTTTGGGTGATGACCAACCTTTGTTTCCTAGTTACGTGGAAAGTAGTTCGAGTAAAAGAAAGAAGGCTAAGGATGTTGCTAACAAACGTTCAACGAAGAGCAAAACTTCATCATTTGAAGATAAGCTAGATGTTGTATTAGATGCTTTATCAACAAAAAGCACACAAACTTTCCCACCAAAGAATGTCTCCCCAACAATTGGAGATTGCATGGACATTGTCATCATACCGGATTTTCAACGTGGGCAGAGTAGTGCTATGCGTGCTCCTCGCGGACCAAAAGAGACATTTAGCTATTACCACTCATCATTGCGAAACATCATTGAACGAACATTTGGTGTGGGGAAAGCTAGGTGGCCGTTATTGAGAGACATGCATGTTAATTACACATACGAGCACCAAGTTAGTATTGTGATAGCATCGATGGCGATCCATAACTTTATTAGAAAGACTGGTAGGTTTGATGAAGCATTTGACACGGCCCAACAAGAATATTACAATCCCAGAGAAAATGGTACTGCTAATGAACTTTATGAAGAAGTTCCAGCTACAAATCGTATGGATCATGATGCTATGCATATGGCAGCCGTAAGAGACATTATAGCGCAAGATATAATGGAATTACGGAGATGAATGTAGTATGACTTTAGTTTGTTGCGAATTATGAACGAATTTATGTTATGTATTTCGTGAATTTCCTTTTTTAAATATGCAAGAGAGGGAAAAGTCTATATAATAATAAATAAACAATCTTAAAAACGTTTTAGAAAACAATTTATTGTATAAAAAGAATGTCAATTTTTTTAATAAACTAATCCAAATACTTTTATAAAAACTATTTTTCAAAAAACTATAAGTTAATAATACATTCTCATCAAAAGTAATTTTAGGCCTTGTTAGCAATCTCAAAAAAGACCTAAATACAATAAATATATTATATTATTTTCTTTTAAACGCTATCATGTCAATTATGGGTGTGTCCGTACTTATATATGCTTGGAAGCAACCAATTGCGACCGTCGTCCTTGTTGACCTCATCCATTGTGTTTAAAAACAAGCTCCCATTTGTTGACCACAATCCATAACCTTGTTCCATACTCTATGCTAAAAAAATGTATTTGAAATCATCTGAAAATAGGAGGATGTAGAGGTTTTTTTGATAGGTTATATGTATAATATTTTAATTTGATATCAAACGGTGTAAAACATCAATCAACGCACGGATGAGCATGTTTACCAACTTTTACCGATACGGACCAAACACCAACTGTATTTCGGTTTATCTATTTTCAATGATACCGTGTTGAACCATCAAATACAATACATTATTCATTCCATACTTTCATTCGTTTTCAATTTAGGTGTTTTTCAATACAATGCCCTCTACCGATCTCATCCCTAAAGTATGGTATACTTCATTTCTAAAACTAGTACATTTCTAAACAATAAAAAGACATAATTTACATTAAAGATCTTATATATAAGAATTTGCATGTTATATTCATAATTATTACCTACATTGTTATATTGTTACTGTTTGTACTATTATTTTTAACGGTACATTGCAACAACTCAGATATGTCCAACAGTTAAACTTAAAACAAAAATTACATCAATATTTTTTTTCAAACAATAAAGTAACATTATGAAATAAGAAAACTCAAAACTCACTACTTAAACTTAGTCTACACCTTTAGTACAAACTGATGATCCTAAGTCAATTATCTGGAACTGAAAAAATGAAACAGAACATAGAGAAATGGTGCAACCAGACCAACCAAACATTCATGAAAAACACTGCAAAGCAACATCATGAAAACTGCTTGCTTCAATCACCACCTTCTGCTGCCTGGTTCGGCCTGTTCGATCTGAACCCACGACCCCTTCCACGATTTCCCCTTCCACGACCACGGCCTACATAAGATAGCACCAAAAAGTCAACTTTGGACTTCAATCTTTCAGTCAATGCCATTATTTGTATTATACTAATCTACAATATTCCAATTTTCATGTACCACTTATATATTATGAAAAAGAATATATGAAATCGTACCTCGGCCTTGCATGGGATTTTCTTGATTGTAACCTCCATCATTTTGTTGTGTATCCATATAAGGATCATTGTTATAACCACCCCTTCCACGACCGCGGAAGTTACGACCCCTGCCCCTGGGAGATTCCTGATTGTAACCTCCGACATCTTGCTGATTATCCATGTAAGATCCATTGTTGTAACCTCCCCTTCCACGACCACGGAAATTACGTCCCCTGCCCCTAGGAGATTCTTGATTGTATCCTCCTTCATCTTGCTGAGTATCCATATAAGGGGCATTATTGTAATTTCCTCTTCCACGGCCACGAAAGCTGCGGCCCCTTCCTCGACCTCTTCCCCGTGGGTAACCGCCAGGGCCGTCCCAACCACCATCATCATACTCATCTTGGGCATAACCGTTTCCTGTTATTACAACTGCTTTCTGTTATTAAATTTTATAATTACTTATAAAAATGAAATTCAGTAAACACTGATACCGGGTACAGGCCTAGACCTCCCCCTTCCTCTTCCCCTTCCACCACGACCCCTGCCCCTTGCAGTTGGTGATCCCTCTGCAAAGGAATAAAACGTTTGATTAAAACCAATGAACTAGTAATATATATATGACAAGTGTAGAATATTGATAATATTATGATTATACCTCCTTCATATTCAAATTCAGTGGACACCTTCACCTGGTCAGCTGGTAATGGTGGTTGATACCTGACAAGAAATCACAATTATCATATTGAATTTATGATAACAATAATGAAATTTTAAATACAACAATGTCAATGACATCATAAATCATATATCATTGAAATATTACACAAACTGAACATGTATACAAAAAGTTTTTAACTCACCCGATTGATGCTGTATTTAACTCCTCCTTAGAGAGAGTTATAGTAATCATTGAAACATGCCTCGTTGTCTCCAAGCTGCAACAGAAAATAAGGCATGCTAAGACAAAATAATAACTTCCTAAGACCAGCACACGATAACAAATAAAGAGATGTTTCTAAGAAAGAGTGTGAATCTGATCATACGGGAGTAAACCTTCCTCTAAGGGTTCCCATGTGTCGGTTATGTCTGTTGATCCAATGGATGTTATTTGATGAAGACCAACAATTCGCCTCTACAAACAAAATGTGCCATGTTTTTAAACTTAATGAAAAAGATGGTGACAAAATCAATAAAAAAACATATGATAATTGTATATGAAGCCAAACCTTTATTAATTCCACAATTGTGACAGTCTTGTTGATAGCTCTACCCATAGCTTTAAACACAATCTCTGATGAGCCTTTTTCCTATAAAGCAATAAAGAAGTAAATAGTGAAAAACAGACACTAGAGCAAGCATCTTAATCATAATAAGCATCAATGATCAAAATAAAAATGCTAAAACATATTATTTAACAATTAAATTAAGCAAAGTGAGAAAAAAGTTTTCCTCCAATAGTTACATATTAATAGATTGCTGAATGAACTCATCTATACATCTCATTGATGATGCTAACAGCACAGACAAAAACAACAATGTATTAGTGGAAAATGTGTGTGTGTGTGTGTAACAATATATAAAACTTGAAAGTTGATAATCACATTCAACTGAGTAACACAGTTTTACAAAAGAATGCTACAAACTTTGAGAGAAACATTTGTCGTTCTTAAGAGAATAGATTGAAAGCTTCAAAAAATAACTACTACATTAATGAGTTAAACTCTTGTTAACTTGCACAAATCAATTATATTCCAATAAACATCACATCCTCACAATGGTAGCATGATTGTAGAACACAGAATACAACCTAATAAAAGTTATGCTCATAATAACTCGTCAGAAGTACAAACAGAACACAAATTATAAAACTTAAAAAAGAAAAAAATATATTATAATACTACAAGATGAGACTAGTTCAACATTCAAAAGATCATTAGGCAACATTGTTATAAATTAGGAGCAAAATTTACCTGAAGCAAGGTCATAGCATATGTGATATAGCTTCGCATCCTCCCCTGGCTAGTAATACGTATCTCATTCTCATTGATGGGTTGTTCTGCTCTAGGCTTCTGGACTTTCTGGTACCGATCCATCTATCAAAGATGAAACCAGCCAAACCTTAACCAAAATACATCGACTTATGTACCAGAAAAACATGTACTTGCAAACTGAAAATAACACTGTGATAAAAGCACTGTTTAAATCAACTATCGGTTTAGAGACAACAAATATCAGATAAAGCAACATTTCAAAACTACCAACTCCATACAGACACTGAAAAATCTAGGCTTTTCTCAACAACAAATAGTGATGGCAATAGAACAACTTATACAATAAAAACAGTCTCAACAATCTACGTACCAAATAAGAAACAAATGATTATTGGAAGATATAACAGCAACCATACATCATACACCGTAAACAGAAGAACAAACAACACACTACATGCATTTTGCAATTAGTAGTAATATGAATACAATCCGGCATATTATATAACAATACGATCAATATCTCCTAATAACAGAGTCTATTGCTCATTTTACACGTTTTAAATCAGATTATTCACCCCAAAAATTAGGGTTTTCACATCACGTCACAATAAGAACAAAAAACACACATTCAGAACAAAAATCAACCCCTTATAATCACAAAACAACGAGAAACGGAAGGCGAACAATATAGAACAACGAATCTAATCAGTGAAACAAATTTAAAACAAAAGGTATTTGATTGACAAATATTGAAGATTAACACATAGAGATTTACAGTTTATTGTTGGATGATTTGGATAAGACAGTACAACAGCTCCTTACAAGTGAAGAGCCCTCTTCTCCGGCTTCAATGTTCTTCGTTTAAGCCCTAAACCGTATGGCTATGGAGTTTTCTGTATTTATATCACCTGTGCCCTAAACTCTTCATCCTAACCGTTGAACAGAGGTTTGCTTGTTTCGTAAATGGGCCGGGCTTTGGTCGTGATTTTGGACCGTGGTTATATCAGTTTGAAAATGGGCTAGCATCCGGTCCAGTGGGTGTAGGGCTTCAAGTTTTATATTGGACATAGATTCCACCTAGGGGCTAGGGCTAGCATTGTTCAAAATGTGTCCTAAAGTTTATTTAAGGAGCTTTTAGCCTTTTAGCTAATGTTTTACTTAAGGATTGGACCGGACCGGACCGGACCGGACCTGGCTGACCATCTAATCGGACTAGAAATCAGGTACCTAATCCGTCCGCTTAGACTATACATTTTGTAATTTTTTTCTTTCATAATCTTATTTACAGATTACTTTAATACTTTAGACTTCATATTAATTTGATCTTATAATATTTAGAATTCTTTTGTTTCTTAAATCCGATCCAACAGACCTGATCATTGTTCACGAAAGACCATCAGTTTGATTACCATTCCAATTCCAAAAATTAGTATTTTAGCAATGAATATGTACTAAGCGAAATTAGTCTAGTAGGTAATTTCACCCAATGGGGGTGGTGAAACTGACCAGTTTCGCCTGGCCTGGTACGGGGGCGAAACTACCCTGTCATGTTTTCTATGAATAGCTTTAGTGTGTTCATTTAAATGTTGCTTTTTGAGAGGTTGTTGATCAGAGTTGTTTTGTATGCTTAAACTCTGTGTACAATCTCATGGATGATAAAGCGAAGACAAACATTTAGTTACATTGTTGTTGTTGATAATCGTGATTGCACTTTAATTAACATCACACACACGAGACATCAAGCACTGTCTACACATTGTTTGGAATCAAACGCAAAGATCCAAGACCGTCTCTGGAAACTACACGTATACTATGTTTTATCTATTAAAAACATGCTTAAACAAACCATAATTTCCAAAGAAAATAAAAACAAACATAGGTCTTGATATTTTCATTATAATACTGAATAAGAAAGATATGTATAAGATATGAACAAAGAAATTGTTGGAGTTATCATTTCATGTATAAGATGTTTAACATCTTTTACATCATGAAATCCTTTTGCCAATTGTAGGTTGTGTTTGATTGCTGGTTTATGGTATTGTAGCTATCGACCCAACTCATCTTAAATATCTTATGGACTCCACCCGGCCCAGTGGCCCACATATGAGGGATTGGGGATTAGCCACTTAACCATCACCTATGCCTTTATTATTATTATGGCCATATGTCAAAGCATAAACCTATAAAAGTGACATTTTAAAGCTCACGCAAACCACTATCGTCTTGTCTCGTAAATGGCTATCAACTTCTGCCATCACATATAAATATCACTTATTGCTATCATTGTTGTACGTCATGCAACAACAAAAGTGCATTCACGTAACAGTAGTACATGACTACATGTACAAACAAATATTGCTTTGAAACAAAGCACCATGATTGGAAAGTTATCGGGTTACACTTTTCTAGAGTAGTACAGTTTTCAATTAGGTGCGTTGTAATAAATCTTTATTTATTTAAAAACAGAACTAACGGAGAAAAATCTTTTTCAAGCATTTATTACAAACTCTACCAATTCTTGTAATATAAACATTGCTACAAGGTAAAAGATGAAAACAATTAGATTAACTCCATAAACAATTCTTGCACATTTTGTTGTAACTATGCAAAAAAATTGCTTACCTCATTGACTTGATATTTTACTAAAAGGTCAAATTAAGAAATAAAAACAATTCAAAGGATGTATGTGACCGAGGGCACCCTTTTTCATATCCATCAAAATCGACACATCTAAGTTCTTCTATAGAAGAGTGGTCTCTGTTTGCGCTTCCAAACTCCTCATACATGAGTTGGTTTTGGGCAAAGGATGAAAAAGGATCTTTTTTTGGCTTATAATGGGAATTAAGTTTGATTCTTAAGGTACGATAACGGGTCATCAAAACAATAAATAAAGAAAGAATATTAAGAGAAAAGATGTTGTGTGACGACAATTTGTATCTGATGGCTTATGGCTCCCTCCAAATGAACGAGTTTACGTTGTGATTGGAACAGTTGAAATGCAATCGACATAACCTTAAGTGAAACTCAAACGCTAAATTTTGCTATTGAGTGAGTATTGGCATCCCATGCTTTGCACTTTGTAGAGGAAGAAGAGTCATGGAACGGAACCATGGAGGCTACACATAAAAAGTAGAAGGGCATAAGATTACATTTTAAAAAGTATGATGGACTAACTTGAAATTTCAATGAATTATTACAAAAACAACGAAGATGAAAAGGAAGAGTATAAAAAGTTAATGGTGGGTGTCCAAGAATATAAATTTTGGAAAATAAGCCACTTTATCACCCATCTATTGTAAAGGTTAATGCTTTTCTTGGAAGAGAAAAAAAGTGTAGGTTTTTTAAAGAAGACTTTCATATAAACCATTATAAGTTTTAGGAAATTTATAAATGAGTGGTGTTTGTTCTGAACTTGATTTGAGGTTATTTCGTTTCAAATTCTATGAATAATCTTCACCTGTGTTGGTGTGTAATCATTCAGGTTTTATCTTAGCTGGTTAATTATATATCAATAAGTTTATTTACATGTGACTTTTTTTATAAATGCAACATAATATATGTTACTAGCTTTAGTAAATCCGTGTATTACATAGGTTAACAAATAAAATATTAAATAGAATACAAATTATAAAACGATATATTAAGACATTATATTATTAGAATTCCGTATGAGTAATAAGTATAACGAATAAATAATAATATAAACTTTTAAATTTTTTTGTTTTTTCAAAGATAAATTAAACATTTTGTTTCAAAATAACGTTTTAAAAAATTTTTATTTTTAAAAATGTCCTTACTATAACTCCCTATTTTAATTATTTTTGTTTTATAAAAAATTTACTTTAGAAAAACCAATTTTAAAATATTACCTAAAAATAGTTTGATTTTTTAGAAAAAATCCTTTTATAAAAAACTATTTCTATAGAACTAACATTAATAAAATGATCCATTTCTTAATTTATTAAAAAACTAATTATAATATAAAAATAAATACTATTATTAGTAATTAATGTAGTTATTTAATAAGTGAGAGAAGCATGAAAAGTTTGATAAGAATGAATGTGATGCTAACACGTGGTACACACATTTACTTTTTTATTAGAGTAGGGAGATATAATATATGTTATTTAGTTACTTTTATCATAGTTACATGTATGATATTATATTTATTATATAACTAATTATTTGTATATACGTGTAAATAACAAAACTATTAAATAAATGTTTATTATTTTTTCTGTCATCCATAGTAAATGAAGCTTATATCTAAACTCGTTTATTTGAAAACTATAATATAAATTCAGACTGGAACTTGAACTTGCTTGATCTCTCTTTTACACCATTAGTGTTGGCATGGGTTGTAGATCTCGGTCACTACTTAAGGGTTGTAAGAAATAACAACCGATTTAGAGCTATGGGTAAGGTCTGGAAGACCAAATGTTAAGTTTTTTCTTACAATAAAGATGTGGTAGCATGTTCATGACATAGACACATCAAATCTCTATTATTATCTAGCAAGCCATACATCAATTTTTTACTCGCTGTATAAAATCATAATTCGAATCCGAAAATTCAGATATTGAAATTTCGGATAACTTAGGTTTGGAGTTTCAACTTTTTCGTTCGGATATTGATATTTTTACACACCCTTACGCACGCTTAGCTTATTGGTATTTAAATGAAATATTATTATTATTTGAGTTTAAAGAAAAGTAACATATGAATTTTAGTTTGAAGGTAAAGTGGGAATATTGAAAAAGCTAATCAAATGAACGGCGCGTAAGATACAGAAACTTAAAATAAAGTAAAGACTAAAGAGTACAAAACTGCACTGCATTTCTGCCGGTTTTTAATTGCTACTATTTGCCTATTTGGGGGAAAGTTTAACGAGGAAGTCAACACCCTTGTCTTTGTAATTTATGGGCCTCAAAGGATTTATTCCGTCTTATTAACCTCTAATGATTTTTATAACCATACTATTAAAATATTTATCTAAGAATGTATATATTAATTTAATATACATGTTTATAACTTACGCTATAGTAATATCTAAATAACTAATGATGATTGGTTATGTAATTACCTGTAAGGTTGTAGTCTCGTATTTATAATCGTTTTTAAAGAACAAAGGAAACTATACATACATTTTGTAATTGATCACATAAATTAATTAAATCATGTAAAAAACAACTGAAAATTTAACCTCATTTGAACTTTTTAACTTTTAAACCCGACCCAATTGACTAATACTTATCGAAACTTTTTACTTATTTTTTTCTGTACGGAAATTTCATTTCAAATGCATATATTCAATTAACTAAGGCATATGCAACACCTATGAATTATAAATTATAAGAATTAAGTTTCAATACGCGATAAAATGCATAGTTAAAACAAATAAATCTTTTAATAAAATTAACTGGTGCTCGGGCTAGTTTATTTTGTTCTAAATTCTCCTCACTCAAATATTTTCGGGGTCCTTCTAGAAGGGGGTTTTACTTGACGTAACCCTTTAATCGTCTCACATATGTCGATTCCTTTTACGCAGCCGTTTAATCGTGATGATTACTTCTATACGTCCGTTTAACTCATGTCAACTTCTCCTATACGACCTTTTAACACATGACCATTCCTTCAATAAGCTTACTTAATGCATGACAATTTCGTCTATAGGTGTCTAACCCATGGTTATTCTTTGTATTTCTACGTATGGCCTTAGAAATTAATCAACTGGTTGATTAAATATAATAAATAAAATATATAGTGTGTATGTATAGCCTCACTTTATTTCTTATACTTTACTTTTTCTTAAAAAAACACGATTTACATATTCATCTATTTCTACTTTTATACTACAACAAAATCCTAATTTATTAAATACCAAAATTTAAACTATGATTGTCTCTAAAAATATATAACTCGTAATAGTAAATAATCAACTATAAGGTATAGTTTGTTTTTTCAGAGGTAAAATGTCTACAGTTTTCGAACTACATCTGCAAACATATATAGAAGAAGAGGTGGACTAAACATTTGCAGTCAGCAAGAAGAATACTGTTTGGTCGAACTCCAACCAACCACTTCCTCAACCATCGTCACACCGCCATCACAAACCATAGTCGCCACCTATCTGACACCACCACCACCTAAAACCACTACCGCCCCTGACTGCCATGAATTCCGGCCAACCACCACCGTCGACATGGCTATCTAGGTTAAGAATCACCACCATCACCAGCCTCCAGGTCGAACACCATGGAGATCCAACCACCATCATCACCGATCTGCTTGTTTCCCTTGAATCCTTCCTAAAACACCACTATAAACGCTCGAAACAACCGCCATTATCATTGTAGGTGGTTTTGATGGGGATGGAAAGGTCATGGCAAGCGGTGACGGTGTTGCTGTGAGTCTCGCTGGACGTCGGAGCAGCCGGAGACGAGGCTGGGTGCGACGGTGAGCAGGAGGAAAGGGGGTTAAAGGTAGGGAGGTGGAGGTGATTTGCTTTAAGGGTTTTAGAAGAAAGGGTGTGAAGATTAATTTTAAGGTTTGCATCAAAAAAAGACCAGCAAATTTTTTTTTAGTGAAATGTCTTGCAAAAAAAACACTTTACAAACTAAATGCTTGCGAAGCAGACAAAAAATATAAAAAACATTTTTGAAAAACAAACACGTCTCAAATCATTCGGTATTTGTTATATAATAATTTGATTTTTACAAATGCAAAACACATAAAATCTTCTGCCAATATTAAGGGAAGAGATCCAATCATCCTCTATGCTCTTCCCCGCCTGCGTACCATAGACCGCATGCTGAGATGTCCGCTACTATTTCAACCACTTTCCTAGGAAACTTACCGTGGGCCTAGGTGCGCACATCACCCCCAAACCCTCCCCTTTAAAACCCCAACCCCCCTGTTTCATTCCCCCAAACCCTCACCACCACCCACCACCGCCACCGCCACCATGCTACTCTCCGTCGCACTCGCCCTCTTCCTCCCGTGCGCCGGAATGGCTATCATACTCATCATCTACATTTGCCTGCTATGCTACGCCGCCTGGCACCACCAACAACCCGATGCTCCGGTGAAACCCACCGCCGACACCGGCCTCTCCTCCGCCGAGCTCGAGAAACTTCCGATCACCACCGGCAAAGATCTCGTCCTACAAAACGAATGCGCCGTGTGCTTAGACGACGTCGAACCCGAACAACTGGCTCGTATGTTCCCAGGTTGCAACCACGGGTTCCATCTACAATGCGCCGATACTTGGCTCTCGAAGAACCCCGTGTGCCCCGTGTGTCGTAACAAGCTTGATGCTACCTTCTTTGTGCCTCCTGAATCAAACCCATGTTGAAAAATCCGTCATTTCATCATCTATTTTATAGAATTTTGAAACTCTGTTTCGATAGTCTTAAACTTTCTCGATTTTGAGAATGTAGAACAGTAGGAGTAGTGAATTAGTGATTATGAATTTATGATTTGTTATTCAATTGATTATTATTGATTTCTTGTTGAAATTGAAGTGGGTTGTTGTTGATTTGCTTTCTGATGTGAGATTTTGGTTGATATGAAAAACAGAGCAACAGCAGGGGATTTTGGAAGGGGGGACGTGAGATTAACGCGCCGCTTGAAGGGGTTAATTAATATATGTTAAATGTTAATTAGTGTTAAAACGTTTGTAAATTTGTTGGAATATAGCTGTCACTAGTGAGGAGGAATGAATGGACGATCACGAGGTGGCATTAACTTCAAAAATATGTAGGAGTGGACAATTTAAGTAACTTTGTTATTTGCTTTTATTTTGTGAATATGAACGGTTTATTTTCGATCATAAATAATGGTTTGCTTGGCGCTTTTGAATTTTCTAGGAATAGTTGTAAACCTATGTTTATTTATTCGTATGATTATTCATACATTTTATGCAAAATCATACTTAAAAATAAAACTCGTGTTTGTTTGTGAGTAACGTACAAAAATGACATGTGGGTTTTACATCTGTTCGTGAGCACTTGTAAGTTAATAACTTATATCTATTATAAATCAAATGTATTGGAAGTGTATGTTTGGTGGATGGTTTACGCATACTTTCAAGAGCTCTTAAGATGTATTTTCTAAATAAGTTACTATGGAAAAGAAAAAAAAAAAACTTTGTTTGATAATAGAGTTAACTTTGATTATGAGTCATGGGATGCGTTTAACGGCATCTTAGCAACTAAAACACACCCACTAACAACATCTAAAGAGTTAAAGAACTAATTTTCAAGTGAGATTACATGAGAGTGAAGTCATGAGTAAATATTGTTGGGATCAAACGGTTGAGAGTCTTGTAGAACAAGTAAGTATATAACATAATTTGTTTCAAGGGTCAGAAAATGTTGGTTAATAATATCTTAAGTTGGTAACGCTTCTAATAGTGGTGAAGCACAAATGAAATTGAATGAAATGAGAGTGTATGAAAAAAGTAGAAAGAATATGCTGTGGGAATGAAAGAGAGGTTGTGGAGTCTACGTTAAAGAAACACGCGGCCAATAAAGAGTAAGGAATCATGGGGTAAAAAGGTTTGGAATTGTTGCCATATAGCTGTAACCGATGGATGTTCATGTATCATGGACGGATGGATGAGATGATGATGATGATGATGATGATGGGTGGGGCGTTAAAAAGGTTTGTTAATATTAGCCTATGTGTAATAGTTTAGTGTTTGTGAATGGTTCGAATCTTACACTCACTAAAAGTGTGTAATGAATTAGTGAACGTGATTCAGTTTTTCAATTATTAATGACGTGAGATGTCTTTGATACAATGTTTCATTAAGTAACAAGCTGAGGTGACAGGTCATGTTTATTTTGGTCTCTTTGCCTATGTAAGTTGTTGTGAGAAATGAGGATGACATTCATTGTATAAGTTATTTGTTTGGTTACAAATTTCATTTTCTTTGTTCAAAAGTTACATTTTCTCTAGTAATTTTAAACCACAATCGATGTTTCTTCATTCCAGTAAAAGTGAAATAAAGTAGTAAACTTTATGTTATTAAAATAAAAAAGATAAGGTTTATTTTGTTATTAAATTCCTTATAGGAATGAATGATGAGTTCTTGAATCATGACGCGAAAACAGAAGCCTCTAATTTTATTAACATTCTTTGACCAATGCTGCACCCTCCGTCTCCACTTTCCGAACCAATTTATGGAATCTGCTTGACAACTTATGACCAATGTCCAATAAAATATAAATCAAATGCGATATTGCATTTTATATTTTATAAATGCATCATATATACTTGAAAAAAAGTGAAACGTCATTTGAGAAGTAAATTTGTACTAAGTTTAAGTGCCGTGTTTTCATCAGTTACTCTCAACCCATCTCTATAAATAAGAACGGTGATTCAGTTTGATTATCATATACATGAAAACTGATTTGTTAGTTTTACAACCGTATGCATCATATACGCTTGAAAAAAAGTGAAACGTTATTTGAGAAGTAAGTTTGTACTAAGTTTAAGTGCCGTGTTTTCATCAGTTACTCTCAACCCATCTTATAAATAAGAACGGTGATTCAGTTTGATTATCATATACATGAAAACTGATTTGTTAGTTTTACAACCGTATGGCTACGATGATATATAGTTCAGTTATTTAAGTTATATAAGAAGACGAGCCGGTTAAGTAGAAGATGACCCGGTTAAGTAGATTAACCCTATGTGACCACGTATATTTATGGTTTCAATTACAACATTCACTTCGATTTTACATATAAGGGACCTCATATATTATATATAAGGGACGTTTCTATATTAAACACTAAATATTACGAGAATATGTAAAACAAAATAAGCCATTTATTATTTTACCTTAAATATAGTTGAATAAAATAAAATGATATAAGTGTAATGTTTATTTGTCTCTATTAAAAATTCAAAATTATTTGGATAAATTTTGTTTATATATAAAACCTCGACAGTAGGTAAATAGTTAAAAGTTTAAAACATATGAAAAGAACTAGCTCGATGACTTTTCATGTACATAAAAAATACACATTTGTATATAAGAAGTGCAATATTTAAATATAACCAATTGATAGAAAATCAATGATTTAGGTTTTATTTATTATCGCAATAATTTAGTGTGTTGTAATAAACCTCGCACTCATGTACAAAATGTTATAATAACCATTTTGTGACTATAATATATTGTTTTTTTTCAAATGCTAAAGTACTTTTTATGAGAAACAAAAACCCAAATCATGTCTAAAAAACCCTCCACCTCTCATTTCTTTGTTGATGAACCAGTCGGCATTGATAGCTATAATTCTCAATAGAAATATTATATTATATACATATAATTAATCACTAATTTAGCCTCTTCATCCGTAAATATCCGATGTTACAAAGTGATCCGAAACTAATAGAAACCCTACCCGGCTGCCGACTTGTCCTGAACGTTTCTATCACCGAGTTGATAGAAACCCGAACGCCTTTAAAACGGGCCCCATTGAAAAATCCAGAGCCCTGTCACTACATCTCACCCAAAAGTCCAAAACTAAAACATCACAAGAGAAACATAATCCAAACATTGATCTGCTTTTTATATATCAAAGTACTTCCCAAATCTCCTTTAGACAAACAGGCTAAAAGCCTTGTAAGTGGACAAAATATTGTCTTACAAAGTCCACATAAATATAGAACCAATTGGATTTTGTTATTAGTGGGCTGGTTATCAATTATAATTCTAGAGATCTTGGGTCGGTTATCAGTTATGGGTTCGGTTAAAAACAATTAACAATCAAAACTTGGGCCTAATATACAACTTTGAGCGGTTGAGCCTGAAATTTTGTTTGGGGAATTATATCATGATAATTGAAATTTTCACATTGGTAATTACAGACGTTACAGTTACGTTTTACAGCATTAAGATTAAACAGATAGGGACCAGTGGCGGAGCTTGAATATTCCCGTAGCGGGGGCGAAATTATTTTTTAAGGGGGGCGAACTCGATATTATATAAAAATTACATTACCGGACCAAAAGTTTACACTACCGGACTAAAATTAACACTACCGTAAAAAAAAAGAGGGGGGGCGGCGCCCCTCCCCCCCCCCGGTCTCCACTATCCTTCGCCATGTAGGTGACACGTTCTTACAGGTTTAACAAGACGGTGGTGTCAATAACATTGACGTGATTAAGTACACAAATAAAAGTGTGTGAAATTACGACAACTCAATTTGAATATTAAAAATATATAAAAGCATGTCGTGTCGATATACTAAAAATATTACAGAAAAACTACATTGTTTGTATAAAAAAAAAGACCAAAAAACAATTAAAATAAATCATAGTAACAAAAATGTAAAACGTGACATACCATGACCTACTCAAGTTTAACATATCAAAATATAATAAACTAGATGTAATAAACTCGTGTATTACCAGGGTTGAATAAATAAATTATTAAATATAATAAAAATTTATTAATTATAAAATGATATTATAAGATAAGATATGATTGAAATTACATATGAGTAAGGAATATAAATAAATAAGAAAATGATATCTTTTTAAACTTTCTTTTGTATTTCCCAAAAAATTTAACATTTTTTTATCAAAACAAACCGTTTTAAAAAAAATATCATTTTTAATTTTTTTTATTCTAACTTCCAATTTTAATTATTTTTGGTTTATAAAAATTACTTTCTTTTAAGAACACCATTTTTGAAATATTTTATATTTATTAAAAAGTTGATATTTAGAAAATTTTCTTATTTTATAAACAATTTTTCTTTAACAATATCATTAATAAAAATGTATTTTTTAATTTATTAAACAACTATTTTTAATCTAAAAAAGAGTTAGATAATATTTTTAGTAATTAATGTAATTATTTGATATAGGAGAGAAACTTAAAAAATTTTAATGAGTATACATGTGATGTTGCCACTTGCTTCCTCTAGTTACTTTTTTTTAATAAAAAAATAAACCCAAAAATAGGCAGGCCAAACTACTTTTGGTTAATGCTTTCTTTCTCAAGTTATTATATTTATTGCATGATATTAAAAGTTAAATGACTTATGAATTATGAAAATACTATACTTCAAAAATCACATCTATACTAATAAAACAAAATAACTATAGTCGCATGATTATAAATGATTAATTAAGGTTCTAATATTAACACACTCACCTTATGACGACACTAAAAACGAAAAAAATTAGGGGTTGTCAAAGTATTATACGCCTCATATAACTCTGTTCAACCCCTACACGCCTCATATATCCTTATACAATAAGTATACCAAAATTCGACAATAAAAAGAAAGAAAAATTCAGAAGGTGTCAGATGAGTTATACGTCACATATAGGAGGACTATACGACCCTTTGTACGACGTGTATAAAAATCTGAGATGTGTTTATTTATATTGAGAGTGTGTCTAAATATCGATACATTAAAATTAACATTAACATATATAATAACAAATTAAAAGGTTAAAATTCATGTGTAGGTGATTTGTCATTTCTTGGTACTAAAATAAATGAAGGGAGACAGGTGTCGGGTTGGTTGGTTAAAATATGTAAAATGTGTTGGTTGGGCCCACGCTTTTGAATAGAAGTCTTTGGAGACAACACGCATCCCCCTTCCTCACCAAACAAAAAGTACTCCACTCGCTTTTTTTCTCCTTCAACGTGTCAATACTTTTGATGGGGTTGAGTTGGGTTTTTAGTTGTGAGTTATTTTAGAGGGTGAAGGTGCGGTTCTAATTGAAAAATAATAGCTGGGTTTGATTAAAAAAACGTATCATCCGAAGCAAGGACGTATAGTTGCTGTTAAAAAAACGTGTCGATACTTCTGAAGATCCAGGTATAATATTATTATAAAAATTGATTTCTTTCCTTTTTTTTGGTTATTTTTACAGAAAGTATTCTATTTTCTTTTATAAATTCAATCTTCTCATCTGTCTAGTTTTACTTAATTAAAGGATATGTTTAGCGTATAGAATGGGTAGGTTTAACCTATCTTGTATTCCGTCTTCAATTTAATATGTGTAAAGTTGTATACGAGGTTCTCTTCTAAGTAAAAAGTTTATAATAAGGGTACAAAAGTGGATGTGTAATAACTATGGATATGTATACAATTACGCATCATGAAAATCGTGGTGATCAACATGAATTTGAATGTTTGGAGTAACATGCATTTTGACTCTCATCCATGTATAAATATTATTAGTTTATTAATTGTTTGGTTGAGTTTGTATTTAAACTAGAGTTTTTTTTTATTTGATTACTTAATAGTGTTTGATTTGTGTTAGAAGTATTATATATTACTAATTATTAACTTATTTATACATTATGAGTTGTACATATGCTTAAGTAGGTTGCACCCAGTTTTGCTTTTGTTTTATTTTTTAATTTTAATTTTATTACTTTTAACCACAATTTTTTTACATCTCTTGCAACTTAACCCCCACAATTTCACTTTCAAAAAGATTCCCTATACCTTTCATCTTTTACAAATTTTTTTTAAATTTCGGTTTTAATTTTACGAGTTAACACGTCACAACGTGCGTGTGTTGTTCAATGTTTTTACGTATTTTTTTCCTGTTTAACGACCCATCACAACGCATGGGTCTTAGATTGACTTGGTTATTGTTTTTAATTTTGTTGTTTCGCGTGCGTGGTTAACGTGTTTACGTATAATTTCGTTTGGTTTTATTTTTTTCCGTTTTTACTTCTTTTTTTATATGAGTTTTTCTGATATTGGTGGTTATTGATGGTGGTGTGAAATTGATACTACTTGACACGGTTTTACACTCGCTGCCGCAATACGGAGAGCTTAATACTAGTTATATCTAAATAGAGGGTTAAAAAATCTTTATAATATATTTGGTTTTACTCTTAATATTTTTTGTTTTCAATTGCATTTGTTCTATTCAATTAATTCGCAAGTATGACTACGAATCTAAGGCTGTAGCTTCTGACCGAAGGAGTTTGAGATGCTATTCCAGATTGTGGGTGGGTTGATAGTCGGTATATATATTTATAGGTATTTGAGATGTATCACATTACATGTCCATCATGTTTAGAGTAAATTAAATTTTGCGTCCTTTAATTTATCATAAATTTTATTTTTTGAGTTTTTAGAATAATAAATAAGAAAAAAACGTCATTCATGTTTGTATATTTTCTCAGTTTAAGTTATTTTCACTTTGTGTCATAACAACACCTTTTTTCCTTTAACTTCATCTAAAATTTCATAAAAACATCTTTGATTTTTGTTAAAAGAAGTTACATGTGATAAAATATAAACATACATAATTATTTTTAAATTTTAGTACTTTAAGGATGAAAAATAAAATTTATGAGAAAAAGATGATGAAAATATAATTTACTCTATTATTTATTGTCCTCGAGAGAACAGACCGATAGTAAGATGCATCTCATCTATCCAAAATATATGAGTGGTTTAAATATTGTAAGATATAAATTACAATAGATGGTTTATATGAGTAGATTATTTTAAAAAAATATATTTTTTTCTCATGTTTAAAACATAAAAACCTTAAACAAAATTATTTCTAACTCAATAGACCATCTCTATCGGTGAGGTGGGGACTATCATCCTCTTTTTCGTGAAAGTCTTAGATAGTTAGATGTTTATTATAAACTAGGATTTGAGATCGCACGTTGCCGCGGGTCTCATTTGGGTTTGGGTTTTTATAAAATTGTGATCCGTACGTGGCACTTATGTATAATAAAAGAATAAAAACAATTATAAAAGGAAAAAAAGTAAAAATATAAAGGAAAAGCAAAAACATATTTTGAAGAGATTGAGATGATTCCTTCAAACAAAATAAAGATATAAAAAAAATACTTTGTGTTTCGGTAAATAATAAAAGACATTAAATAGAGTTAAGGAAAAAAAAATCAAAATACAAAAAAAGGCAAAGGAAACCTATGACCTATGTAACTATGGTGTCAATTTTTTTAATAGATAAAGTTAAAAATCAAAGAGAAGATAGCTTCGATCTTGAGGCGCGCCTGTGTAAGAATTATGCTCAAATCAACAAACCAAAATCAACTATTTGTCATAATGTATGAACTATAACTTAAACATTAAGACTAAAAAAGTAATAAATCCACGGTACAAACTGACATACATAATTAATATATATAATTTATCCAACCTGCCTACAAATTTTGCTATGAGCCTATACTTCCGATACTCTCAAGTCACGTCTTGCATATATGGCATATAAGTTTATGAAATTCAACCTGATTATTAAATTCTCTATTTAACAAAAATATAAAGGGTATAAATGGAATTTAACCTGAGAGCACGTGATCGTTCATAGAATCTAACCATGTAAGGTATAGAGAGAGAGAGAGAGAGAGAGAGAGCTACGTGTTAGAGTGTAATCAATTAGAAGCTTTGTTTTTCTTCTCTTTTAAAGTATGGGCAATAATTTCCAAATCTATACGTACTCTAAAAAATCTTCAGTAAAACTATATAAAATATTAAATAATGTCACAACTTATATCAAGTTAAGTATTCTGAGTAAAATAACCTTTCTAAATGTTGCTGTTCAATTGTCCATATAAATTTCATTAAATGTTTTTGAAATATCGTGACTTACTGAATAATAATGATAACAATAAGCTATAAAATGTTATACTTCACCAGACGTTTGCATTCTGCAATATGAAATAAATATGCAAATGTTAAATTTAGTGTATATCTTTATTCAATTCAATTTTAATAATATTTGTTCGAGAGTTTGGTCATCTTCTTCATTGATCTTCTGTTAATCTGTAATATGATTGTTAGTTTTCATTGGTGATGGTGTATTCTTCATTCTTTTGATACTTTGTTATTCGTTCTTTGTTCTTGTAAGATTTCAAGAGTTATACATATTACTGGTTGATTATTGTTACCAATTTTTGAATCCTGAAAGTTTACAGCAAAATCATTTAAAATAACCTTTTATGTGACTCAACGAGTGAGTAACGTATTACTATAACTTTCTATAAAAAAAATCATGATACTTGAGAAAAACAAAAGAAGAATCAAGAAAAGAAAAGACAATATCGATGAGTGAATTAAAACTATTTATTACAAAAAGTGTATGCCATTTTGTATTTCTAAATAACAATAGTACGTGTATCAAAACCTACTCATGCTACAAATTAAATCTCGAATATTATGTTTTAACTTTATTTTTTTCACTTAGATTATTATTATATGTGAATGATATGATGTACGGCCACACTAGAATATAATCGATCTCCACATGAGCTCCTTGGAGTCCTATATATTAGGTTTCCTTTTAGTTATTCTTCTTCTTGTTATTCAACTCTAGAGACACAAACATGAGCCAACAGCTACCGTCGATCAACACAACGTCGGAGCCGAAAGACTACGACCGTCGTCAACCGTCACAAATACTCATCTCTCTTCGCCTCCGATCACCGCGACTTCCTTCTCTCTCCCACCGGAGCTCAGGTTCTTCTTTTTCTCTCTCTAGATTTTTTATCTAATAAAAACCACATGACTAACCGTGTAATTTACTCTTATTTTAATTTATTTTTTGTTAGATCTATGTTAGTTCGGATGTTTTAAGGAAGGAAACAATTATATTTATCTAAAATAAAAGTAAATAGCTTGAAGAGAGTAGATACTAGTAGCCAGATTATCTGTGATGGATTCATGTGGAAGAAATAATTCATGATTTTGATACTGCTAGGTAAGTTGTACCCTACAAATCGTTAAAGCTTCATGTTATGTATCTTGATTAGGGCGTTAAATCATTTTAGAGTGAAATTAAGATTTTATCGTAAGTTAATGATTTGAATCAAGAAATAAATCGAGTAGTTTTATGTAGGCGACATACATATATATATATATATATATTATATATATATATATATATATATATTATTTAGTGTAGAAACATCAATCTATTTGTTATATATATTTCATAAATCATTTATGCTTTAATCCTATCATAATGTTATATAGTTTTTAAAATGGTTAAAAGTTAGTGATGTGTATTAATTAGTGATAAACTTTGTTACTATTCAATTAATTAATAATCAATCGATTCATATTAGAACTTTTTGTAATAATAACAAGAGTGACACTTAAAATAATTCTTAAATAGAGAATCAAGTTTAGATAATTTTACTTATTTAATATAACCTTAAATGATTAATACAATGTTTATAGATTATGTATTTTCAGTCACTAAATAGAACGTCTCAAAATAATCACCCCTTGAACAACAAAAAGTTAATCTATATTATTATAATAAAGATGAAAATATATAGAAGAATAATTTATAATAATACTTAAGACTCCCATGTAAAATATCCATCTCTTACCATTATGTAGCAGTTGGGTATCATCACTCCTTCAATGCCATCAGCCGTTACTTCCATTCATCATAACAAAAATTTTAAATATGGGTGACATACTTAAATGTGTACCTTAATTAATTATTCCTAGACAATTATTTGACGACATATTAGAAAATTCTGTGAATCTAAAAACACTACCACGTGTCCCACTAATATAAAACAAGTACATCACGCATGCTTTATTGTACCACATTAGGCTTCTAAGTTCCATATATCAACCTACCATACATATTGATATGAGTTGTAAGCAACATAAGAGGAATATATCCCATATGTAAGGTGCCTCTCATTTCAGTCATCACTTCTTTGTTCATAAGTGGACCTGCAACCTAGGTTGCACTATTTCCACCCTTAAAATCTTATACAATGTTCGGGCCAGACTGGGTCACCCGATGCGCACCCGGGCTTCGTATATGTAGCGTTTTCTTGTTCTGTTTTTTTTGTTAAGATTCTTCAACAACATTGCCCCACTCAAAGCGGGCCAATATTCCTGTACATACATTTGTTATATTGTTAGTAGGCATTTACTCGAAAGATTTTTTTGTCTTTGGTTGGGACATCGCGACATATGTTTAGTTTTATGTTTTTTATAACTATGTTGTAGTATGTGTGGATTTATGACTTGGCTAATGGGTGTCAAATCTTGTCGAACAGATGTGTTGAAGATTTTGGGTTGGCACTTGACGGGTTGATATGCACGACCATATATATTTATTATATCTTTTCTATTCTAATAAAAGGGTAAATAGAGGTGATACG
>CM046436.1:2891849-2991849 GCA_025506505.1 Flaveria sonorensis | reverse complement strand
ATACATGATGTGCTGTTTATAATGATATTGTTAAATAGTCAATTGATGTTTGATGTCTCACCTAACAAGTTCTCAACCGTATTCGGAATAAACAGACAAGCATAATTTGGTTAATACTTAATAGTCATTGATGTCCATTTGCATGAATAATTAAAAAAATAAAAATTATATTTTCCAACCTAACTTATAATCATATGTCTAAATCATACGTTACCAAATTGAAGTGTAATATGATCGAGGAGAAAGAGCACATAGAAATAGAAAGAGCATGTGCGATAACTACTTTTTTTTTCTTTGATTTTTATGTAAATGTTGCTAATAAAATACATTATAAGTAAATAATATGGTTTAGGGTCTTATGGTCTAGTGATATAATAATTGTTCTATAAATATGGTGTGAGTTAAATCCTTACGATCAGACCCACATAATATGATGTCCATGACTTCGCTCGCTCGCCATAACCCATAGATAGCATCCGTAACTCTCCGTTATAGATGCTCTAAGAGTGTTGTATTCATGTGATGCACGACTTTTATAACTGACACTCCATTTTTATTGAAAAAAATAGTGCGCAATACACTTTTATTTAAAGTCAGCTTTTATTGTATAATCACTCTTAGTGTGGATATCCGATATGTGAGAACATCTTCTAACAATAAGAACAAAACACTATGGGTAGCCCACCTTAATTTAAAAAAAGGTGAAAAATGACAAAATTGAATTCTCTTGCTCATGCCAGTTGCCACTAGTCTTTGGAGCCCAACTCTTCAAGATTAAACATATTTACCCATCTTTATAAAAAGAAGTTTAATAAATCATAACGAAAATCATAAATTTTCTTTTTTTGATTTTAACAATTCTATAGGTATATTTATGTCAGTATAACTTTTTTTTTTTCGCAATCAATCCTTTTATTATTCTTTAATTAAAAACCATCATATTTAAATAGCCTTCGATATATTGTTGAAACCCTAAAAGATTTAACTGAAATCTTGTTATAATACTCACGCATAGCTTGTGGTATATTGATGGCACAAGAGTAAGAGTATAAATTAGTTAAATGGCTTGTAAACTACTCAAGATAGTCTACGAGTGGCTCAATAAGAGCTAAAATCAATTCAAACTCAAATAAGCTCATGCCCTAGCTCAAACTACTTGCGGTCGTGATTCTATGTTAGTGATGGCACAATAACACAAGTACTTATAACACTACATAATTAAAGAAATAAAAAAGTTGCTAATAATAAAATATATTTTGGTATTAAACCGAAAAGTGCAATATTATACCATTCAACTATCATACACAATTTTAATAAAACAAAATGTCACAAATATAAGTTGGGCTCAAGGCCCAAACTCTTCGTACTACAGAAAATGAGTTGGGCTCTCCGATTTGGCAGTAGGGCCCTAGCGGCCTGGCCAATTAAACAAGGCCATTAATGTTTACGAGTTATATAACTAATATTGGGCTTCCTAGTTAGTATTAGACGCCTCTTTCAAATGGGCTGAATATCTAATAATTATTGGGCTTCGTTTGTAACCAAGGCCTCTAACTTTTTACGAGTTTTCATACTAATATTGGGCTTCGTAGTTCGTATTAGACTTCTCTTTCAAATGGGCTGAGTATCTAATTTTTGTTGGGCTTCGTTTATACACAAGGCGGTTAATCTTTTACGAGTTTTGGAATGGGCTCATCGATTATCGATATGTCCATACAGCTAGACTTGGGCATAAAAACCGGGTTCGGACCCGACCCGGTGGACCCGACCCGGAACCGGGTACGGGTACGACCCGGTATATGCATACCCGGGTTGGACCCGAAAAAAAACCGTAGGGTTGGAACCGGGTATGATTTTCTAGAATTTCTTAGAACCCGACCCGAACCCGACCCGACCCGACCCGGAACCGGTTGAACCCGGGTTGTACCCGGTTTCGACCGTTTTTTTTTTTTTTTAAAAGTGGCCGTTTTTTAACGCTATATAGCCGTTGGGATCGATTTGTGACCGTTTTTTTTGTCACTTTTAGGCTTATAAGTTAGTATAAATAGGTGTGGGTTGATATGGTTTAGTACCCAAGTCTCAAACGCAAAAACATACCCAAAAAACGCAAAAAATACTCTCGTTTACTCTCGCTTTACACGTTCACTCTCTCGTTTTACACTTTCACTCTCTTCAATCTTGATATGGCTCACTCACAATCTTCCGTTGGTCAAGGTTCGTCCAACGCTCCAACCGTCGTTCGTGTTCTTGCACACAATCGTAACATGGATGTTTGGTGCAATTGGGATATGGTTGAGTTGAGTGACGGGTCTGTAAAGGCTCGTTGCAAGTTTTGTGGAGCTTTGCTTACTAAAGATTCTAACACGACTTTAAACAAACACATTAGCAAGAAGTTTTGTAAGTCGTTGAAAAGTAATCCGGATTCGCAACAAACACAATTGGGTGGAGACGGTGGAATCTTTAATTACGATGTTAATACGGTTCGAGATCGAATGGCGAAGTTCGTGATTCAAGAAGCTTTGCCTTTTAGTCACTTCGACAATCCTCGGTTGACCAACTTAATTCGAGAGACGCTTCAACCTCGTTACACTCACGTAAGTCGTACTACACTTAGACGTTATTGTTTAAAATTATGGAAACAAGCAAAAAATGATTTAATTGTATTATTTGAAAATTTAAATACCGGTGTAAACTTAACTAGTGACGTTTGGTCGGCTCCACACGGTTTACCCGAATCGTACCTTTGCGTCACCGCTCATTGGGTGGATCCCAATTCATAGCAATTGATGAAACGTACGATTGCATTTGATCTTTTTCCGCATCCACACACCGGAGAATTTTTGTTTTACTTTTTAGATAAAGTAATAAGTACTTTTAAATTAGAAAATAAACTTTTTTCAATTGCATTTGATAACGCCTCTAACAACACAACCGCGGTTGAAAAATTAAAATTAAAATATCTTCCGATTGCAAACGGTGATTTTTTCCATACTCGTTGTGTTGCACATATTATTAATTTAGTAGTGCAAGACGGACTATCCGGGCAATATGTTAATAACTTTATTACATCTTTTCGATTTATGTTACATGACGTTTTTAAAAAAGTAGAAGAATATATCAAGATTATAAACAACTTTGTAAGGATACGCACTCTAGATTTTTAGGTCCTAATTGGGATGTACCTACTCGGTGGAATTCGACTTGTCACATGTTTGAATGTGCTTTAAAACAAAAGGGCACTTTGAAAGCTTTTCATAATAGTCTTTCGGATAATGGTGAAGCCGACCCATTTTCGGATGCGGGTTGGGAGAATCTTCAACGTCTATCCGAGTTTCTTGAGGTTTTTAAAAACTCAACAGCAAAATTATCGGGAGTTTATTATTCCACTAGTTATTCGGTGCTTCAAACTATATTTTATGTCTTTGAATTTTAAAAATTTTCAAAATAAAAATAATATGTTTAATCAAATGATAGAACCAATGAAAGAAAAGTTTAAAAAATATTTTAAGGACTTACCACCCGTTTTTACGTGTGCCGCCGCTTTAAATCCGTTTCTAAATGTTGCGGGGGTTGAATGTTTGATAGATGAGATAAATGACAATTTGGATATGCATAACGAAAACCCTGATTTTTCAAACGAGGCAAAAGAAAATTTTAATCATAGTTTGAAAACAATTTATAATTTTTATTTAAATAGATATGGGCCTAACGTAAACATAACCATGCCAAGCGGATCAACCTCAAGTGCTAGTACCTCGTTTAAAGACCCTGTTTTGACTATGTTGAATGTTGTTCGGGATGTGACGGCTAAACGTCAAAGAGGTAACACCCCAACAAGTGAGCTCGGTAGATATAGTGGAACGGATTTTATTTCCACTATGACTACCGAAGATTATCGTGCATTCGATATTTTGACTTGGTGGAAAGGAAAAGCATCTCAATTTCCGATTCTTTCTGCTATGGCCCGTGATTTACTAAGCGTCCAAGCTTCTACGGTAGCTTCGGAATCTGCTTTTTCTCTTAGTGGCAGGGTAATATCATTACGAAGAACAAGACTAACTCCGGAAGCAGTGGAGATGTGCATTTGTTTAAAGGATCACTTAGACGCAACGGATCGTATACAAGACCAAACAAGCCTCGAAGACGAGATTACACTCGAAGCTAAAGTACATGATGAAGAGGTAGAAGACGGAATATCTTCTGGCATATCCGATGAAGAATTAGCATTTGATCAAGCATCTCGTAGTAGATAAAATTAGACGATATTGTTATTTTTAAGTTGTTTTAATATTATATGTCTTTCATGTTCTTTTTAAATTTCTTTGTCATTCAAATGTTTTATATAAAAAGTATTTAATATTTGTATATTATAAGTGTAACATTTTCTGCTCAAGATTTGTATATATTTATATATTAAGTTGTTTAAATTTTTGTCATTCAAGTGAACCCGGTTAGGAAAAGAAAAATAAAAAGAAAAAAAAGGAAAGAAAATATAAGAAAAAAAAATACGACCCGGTGTTCGACACACACACAAGAAAAGAAAAAAGAAAAAAAAAAAGGCAAAAACCCGGTTGAACCCGGGTTTCATACCCGAACCGAACCCGACCCGACCCTACCCGGGTATACCGGGTAGGGTTTGTATCTCGCTGAACCCGACCCGGGTTCGTACCCGGGTTCACCAATACCCGGGTACAAAAAACCCGGTTGGGCCCAAACCCGGTTTTGTACCCGAGCCCGGGTCCGGCCCAAACCCAATTTGTGCAACTCTACATACAACCATACAGGCATACATACCGTTTCTAGCTGTAAAAATATTGTTTTTTTTTATAGATTACATGGATAGATCTTTTTAAAAGTTAACGTTCAGAATGAACATAAAGAATGTTCACCGATGTAAACGAACAAACACGATATGTTTTGTATGTACTTTCGCGTAATAAATAAGCAATATTTTTTGTTTATTTTCGTTTAAACTTTCAATCAAATAGTTCACAAAATGTGCACTAAAATTCGATTCGTTTACGGGTGTAACACCAAATTATATGTAAAGTCCTTTCTTCTTGCACTAAATTCAATAAATTTGTTAAAATTCACCATTTTTTAGTAATTTATTATTGCATGGTTATGGGAACAATGCTTTTTTGTGCAAAAGCGTGAATAAAATACTAGAGGTATATTCGTTGAATAAAAAAGAGGAGGATTAGATGGTCCAACCATCCAACTATCTGGACTTGAATTATGCTTTAAATCAACTTGAAGTGATTGGGACCCATGTGAAAACCAATAAATTATAGGTGTTTACTTTACAAAATCATACGATACCAATTTATATTCCTATAAAATTTGGTGTGTAGATTGACAAAATATGGGTATTAGTTGGATTCAATGAAAAAGTTTATTTTAAAGTTAATGGTTCAGGTCTTGATTATGACTCGTTGATGTAGTTAATTTTATGCAGAATTAAAAGTAATTTAGACATGTTTGAGAGTTGTTGTTCAAAAAAATTGATAAAATAAAAATATACCTTTTTGTTTTATTTAATTATATACTTAATCTCTTTTATGATTCAACGAAGGTTGGTTCACGTCTGTTTCTAGCCAGCTACCTAATGACCAGATAAAACATATAATGACTAATTTAGAAATATATATAACACCACTGTATTAGATTTGTAATTTTAACAAAATATAAAGGTTTAAATAAATAAAATATAAAATCTAAAATAGTATATTAATTAGTATATGAGATTTTAAATATAAAAAATGTTAAAACTATGTCTGACCATGAGATGCATTTCACCGGTTTAATCAGTAAAGATATAGTTCTAATAGGAATGATTCAAAGAGGCTTAAAACTGAAACAATTTTGTTTTTGATCTATGGTCTAGTTTTGAAAACATAGTTACAACATTCAAAATGAGAGAAAATGATATTCATTAGTTTCTCAGATAACAAAATTTCCGTAATAAACTACTTTTATAATTGCACATGATTGTATAAAATGTGATTATAATATGAGGAGAGAAAAATCAATTAATGTAATATACTTTTTTCACATCAATATAATTTACTTTTAATTTTACATCATTGTTCGTTGCTGGATTCGAATCGTCATCTTCTTAAGTAAAGACACCATTTAAAACAATTATTTAAAGCTATATCAAAAGACCTTAGATATTTAATGTTTTTACTACGAATTTGTCTTAAAACACATCATTTTATTTTTAATTTTTAATACGGTAATATGCTTACATGTTTTTGATTAATGATATAAAGAAAATGAGATGTTTTATCATATCAACGCTATCAAAGTCAACGCTGATGAATTAGTCTATTGACTAAATCTAGAAACCTAATTTATAATTCTAAATCCGTGTATGTTTTACCTTGACAGTTGACATTATGGTCAAAATTTAAATAAAAAATTTTTAAAATTTAAAAATATAATAAGTAATCTCAATTATCAATTTTAGTAATTAATGGTTGATATCTAGGGAAAAATTTTGTTAGAAGTTTATTTTGGTCATAACCATTTTTATTGATTTTTTCAATTTTTTTTACTTTTTTAAACGATCATAACTTTTATATACGTCATTATTTTTTATAAAAATTACATCATAAAAACAAACATTTTTTTATCTTTAAAATGAGTTCAATAGTTGTAAAAAAAGACAACAGTTTTTTACGTTTTTAATTCATTGTTCGTCATTATGTCTTTATGTAGTTCATTATGTCTTTTTTTAAATTGTGTTTTTTTAATATTATTATATTTTTCTAAAATGATGAATTCTAAAAACATATAATAGTGAAATAATATTGTTATGCATCTCTACTATGTAAAACACAATAGTAAATTAACAACTAATTAATCTAATATATTAAAAACAATGACAAAATAACACAATTTGTCATTGTTTTTTATAGTAATCGTGTTATATAAAACACTATGAGTTTTAAAGAATACATTGGTGAAATAACATCATTATGTACTTTTATATGTAAAACACAATGATAGATAACAATAAGTTTGCATAATCTATAAAAAACCAATGATAGAAATAACATATTGTGTTATATTCAACATTATGTGTTTTGAAAATTACATTGGTGAAAATATATTATTGTGTATTTTTAATTGTAAAACACAATGATAGATAACATGTTTATATAGTCTATAAAAACTAATAACGAAAACAACATAAAATGATTTAAAACGCAAAACACAATGATGTGAAATATATAATATAATGAACTGATATTTGACACAATAAACGTATAAAACACGTTGACCTGAAATATTTGACCCAATGACCAAAGTATCATGCTCCTTAAAACAATAGAATGACAAGTCTCAAGCCCATAATCCTTCCTAAACTTTATAAATTAAATACCCTTTTTTATATAAACTTACCTTTATAATATAATATCAAATTGATCTCATATGTTAAATATAAAATTAACATCAAATAAATATATGTAAAAACCATATATATTTTCTTTTAACAATAGACAAGACGATAATTTATTCGTTTCCTATAAACTTAATATAACATCATCACAAAATAGTGAAATACATTTTTTTCTAAACGAAAAGTGTACGACTTGTTTCGAAAGATAGTTGTTATCTTAGTCGGGCATGTCTATCCGTTTCTCAGCCGCGACCGCGCTCAACCCCCTCAAGGAAAAACTCACAACAAGGAAAACTATCTGAGTCAACTCTGAATATTTTTACTCAGAGTGAGTTTTGAACCTTATACTTTCATATATTTATATGTTTTGAGTATCTAACATTAACCAATTGGATTAAATATCATTAGTAATAGTGAAATGCTTATATTTCGTATTATGTAATTTCTTTTTTAAACAATAAAAGACCAAACACCTAGGACCAATTTTGCAAATGAAAACTCACGATTGAGAAAAATCTTTTGTAACAACCGAAAACAAATTTTCCTAAACTAGACTTCAACTCATAACATCTCATTTGAAAAACATTCAACAAGAGTGCTTTATTAACTTGTATAATAATTTAGTTTTTTTTTTTAACGGTACTTGTAGAATTTAGTTACATGCATAAAGTTGGTTCATAGGTACCCATATTTGTCACTTGATACAAAATAAATATCGCCCATAACATGCTTTTATTCACTCCTTTCTGCAAACATCATCCACGTGTTTTACAGTTACGACTTTCGTTGCTAAAACTCAACCACCTCACCGCATCGTTATTTTCTCCACCCCAACGCAGCAGCTTTCACTTGCATTTACAACTTCCCACACGCCGCCGTTTCGCCGGAGATTCCAACGGCACCACCGTCACCGCCGTCACACCGCCACCGCATCTCCGGCGATCAATCGCTTCATTCAAACATTCAATCTAAACAAACGAATCTCTCACTGCAGTTAACGTTGATTCTGAAGCCTCGTGGATAATATCACTAGTGTGATGCACTGAAGATGCCTACCAGTAGTTCAGATTCAGATTCGATCGTTTACCTTCACGGTGACCTCGATCTAACGATTGCAGAAGCTCGATGTTTGCCGAATATGGATATGTTATCGGAGCGTATGCATCGATGCTTCACGATCTTCGATCGTTGTAAATCACCTTCATTAGAGAGAAGCAAATCGCAGCGTCGTCGTAAGATCATCACCAGTGATCCGTATGTCACCGTGAGTGTAGGAGGAGCCACCGTCGCGCGAACGCGAGTGATATCGAACTCTCAAAACCCTGTGTGGAACGAGCATTTCGTCACGCCGCTAGCGCATCCGGCGTCGGAACTGGAGTTTCAGGTGAAGGACAATGATGTGTTTGGAGCCGATTTGATCGGAGTTGTCACCATCTCCGCCGAGAGAGTAGTGTCCGGTGAGTTGATCGACGATTGGTTCCCTATAATTGGTCCGAGTGGTAAACCGCCTAAACCTAACGCCGCGATACGGTTACGGATCAAATTCACCTCTTGTGATGATCGAAACAAGGGAGATTCAATCGATTCCGATGAGTTATTTGACCTGAAGGATAGTTATTTTCCGGTGAGACACGGGGGGAATGTGACGCTGTATCAGGACGCACACGTACGAGAGGGGGAGCTACCGGAGATCGAATTGGATGGAGATGGTAAAGTTTTCGAGCAGAGAGGATGTTGGGAGGATATTTGTCATGCTATCTTAGAGGCTCATCATCTGGTGTATATTGTTGGATGGTCAATTTACGACAAGGTGAAGCTGGTTCGAGAGCCTACCAAACCATTGCGAAATGGTTGGAATTTGACTCTTGGGGAGCTATTGAAGTACAAATCACAAGAAGGGGTTAGGGTTTTGTTGCTGGTGTGGGATGATAAAACTTCACACAACAAGTTCTTCATCAAAACGGTATGGATTTGTATGCTCACATCCTTGTTTGATATGTGCTCTTGATTAGTTCATATACATTGATTATTGGTGGTGTGTATTCAATTCATGTTTCTTTGATAAACAATGAACTTATTAACAAACTGATAGTGATATTGTGGGGTCTCCCTATTAGATTTGGGTCCATTCAATTACTCACTGGTATTCCATAATCCATTATGGAATTAGCTTGGAAGATTCTATGTTTGGCTGTATACATATTGTGTTGATTTCCTTTTCTGGAAATTTACAGATTAATGCTTATTGTGGTGTTGTAGGATGGGGTAAAGCAAAGTGAACAGCACTGTTTGAACTTTTATGGAAAGGGAAAAATGTTACTCCTTATAAAGAAACTGGAAACATGTTTGTCTTCATTCTTTCTGTCCTTTTTTACTTTGACTGATAAGAAATGTGATGCATCTAAATTCGGCATTGCAAATAAGAAAAACATATGTATACTTTATACTTGTATAAACACATAGATATATAGATGCTCAACACATATGTATGTTTGTGTATAGTTGTATCTACGCAATAGTGTGGGGTCTCCCCATAGGATTTGGGTCTATTCAATTATTCATTGGCATTCCATAATGGAATTAGTTTGAAAGATACCAGGAGAAGTGGATCCTTGCAAAATTTTAATAGATATGAGTATTCATCAGTACTATGTTTTGCTATATACATGCTCGCTGTATGTAAGTTGTTCTTGGTGATTATATCAAAGTATTTCATTTGGTTGTGTGTGCAGGAAGGAGTTATGCAAACTCATGATGAACAGACACGGAAGTTTTTCAAACACTCTTCTGTCCACTGTGTGCTATCACCTCGATATGCAAGCAATAAGCTTAGCATCTTTAAACAACAGGCATGCTTCATGCTAATTATTTTTCAGAGCATCTTATATGCAGATTGCTAAATCCTACCATGCCAAACCTTTTTTTTTTTTTTAATTTAAAAAAAGTCAAAATACATGCACCATGGTTTAGGAACATCATGAAGATTTGAAATTCAATCATATATATGCAAGATTTTCTAGTGTAAATCACACTCTTTCTCCGATCTTATCTTTTAAATTTCACAGGTAGTTGGGACTCTGTACACACATCATCAAAAATGTGTTATAGTGGATACACAGGCCCGTGGAAATAACAGGAAAATATCTGCTTTTATTGGTGGTTTGGACCTCTGTGATGGACGGTATGACACACCAGAGCATCGTTTATTTCGTGATCTTGACACAGTATTTGAGAATGACTATCATAATCCAACATTTACTGTAAGTTTATGGACTATTTAATCTTGTTTATATTATTAATTGGGTCAGTTTCCTGCTTGTGGACTGTGTTTTATGCCTTGACTTCTCCACAATAGGCAGGTACAAAAGGTCCAAGACAACCATGGCATGATCTGCATTGCAAAATTGATGGTCCTGCAGCATATGATGTGCTCAAAAACTTTGAACAAAGGTGGAGGAAAGCCACAAAATGGTCTGAATTTGGACGACGTTTTAAAAGAATATCTCATTGGCATGATGATTCATTAATCAAATTAGAACGCATCTCCTGGATACTTAGTCCTACTTCAACTATACCGAACGATGATCCTGCATTATGGGTTTCCAAAGAAGGTGATCCGGAAAACTGGCATGTTCAGGTTTTGTTTCTAACCCTGCACCAGTGATGGATTGAAGAATTTTTATCAGTGGGGGTCAAAAATGGGTCGGGGGTAAAAAATTTACTTTGGTTTTCTAATAAAAAAAATCAAAAATATAACAAGCGTTATAAGGTTTAATCAAAAGTTATTTGTTATTCTAATTATTACTTGCAATAACCTGAAACACACCCTGAAGCAGAATGGAAATTTGGAATAGCCGGTTAGGGAAGATTGAGAATTGGGCTTGGGGCCTTCTGATAAAATCTAAGGGGGGCTAGATGGTTATTTTTCAATTTTCAGAAAACTAAACTGATTTTGAGTGGGGGGCCACGACCGCACTGGGCCCTTAGTAGAACCGCTCATGCCCTGAACCTCTTAACACATAAATTAGAACTGGTAATTTTGAATCATTTACTTACTACTGGGTTCTTTTGGGTTGAGTGTATCTCCAATGGGTGGTAGGTGGTGGAGTCAATCAATGTCTATTTTAATTCATATGACATCCTAATTCCTAAATAAGAAATGGGCAGAAAAGTGTTAGGTCCAGTCCAACCTGTCCCATTTTGACCCTTTAGCCAACCCCCATGTTGCCACCTCTAAAATAAGGTTTTTGCCCAGGTCCGCTCAACTAACTTTCTATTTGTTGGGTTTTGTTACAATGACAGGTTTTTCGCTCTATTGATTCAGGTTCTTTGAAAGGGTTTCCCAAAGATGTTCGTTTAGCTGGGTCTCAGGTTGGTAATACTTATTGTATCAAGGAAATATTCTATGAAAAAAAGTTGTTAAAACTGAGCTTTTGTTGCAGAATCTAGTGTGTGCTAAAAATCTGGTCATTGATAAGAGCATCCAAAAAGCATACATCCAAGCCATAAGATCTGCCAAGAACTTCATCTATATTGAGAATCAGTATTTTCTTGGATCTTCTTATGCATGGAATTCCTATAAAGATGCAGGTTTGAAATTTTTTCATACTGGAATTTGCATATAACTAATAACATTGCATGTTAAACAAGTCGAATGTGTAAAGTGCACCCTCAACATTCATGGTTTTTCAGTTGCATACCTCTGCATACTTACATTCTCACAATGATATTAACCGCAATGTTTTCATCTAATTTTTATCGACAAGTTAACATAAGTTGTCAATTTGAGACAAGAGTACCAAAGGATGACCAGTTTGACAAAGAGGGTGTTAGCCATTGCAACCATTAATGATTCGTGTTAAGCAATTTGATTAATTTGAGGAACTGGATGTAATTGATATGGTTGTGAATTACTTTAACTATCAGCCTTAAATTGCGTCTAAATTTGAATGACATGGAAAGTTGAAATCATTGCATTGAAAACCTTTTCAACCCGTCTTCTTTAGTTGTTTTATTTGATAGTTTGTAGGAGTCAGTACCCTTCACTCATGACCCCACTAGTATCAGAATATTGCTTTGTAAACAGAGGTGCAATTTGGAAATGAATTAAGCATCAATCTCTCCACCTTACTTTGCACAAATAAACAATTGCACTCTGGGATGGGAGTATTTATTTTGTCATGCACTTATGCTTAACTATGCACATAGAGTTTTCTTTCTTCCTATTAAACATTTCCCTAAATGCTCAACATTTTAATTATGAACAGGTGCTGATCATTTAATCCCTGTGGAACTGGCATTAAAGATTGCTAGTAAGATAAGAGCGAATGAGAGGTTTTCGGTTTATATTATCATTCCTATGTGGCCTGAGGGTGTCCCTAGTTCTGCATCTGTTCAAGAAATTCTGTTTTGGCAGGTAGGCTGATTTCAGCATCCTTAATTTATTTGACTAAACTTCTTAGAAGCCTAATAGAGTAACACTTTATATTGGGCATTGAAAGTCATGGTAAAACCAAAAGGACTAATTGCATACAAAGCTAAACAGCTTTGCTTTTATTCTTTGGGTAACCAACTTATGTTAGGCTTCATTGAAAAGTTTGTTGATTTCGGTGTAAGATAATTACCCAAGATAACCGTCTTTGAGGGGTCGTTTGAAAAAGAAGTCAGCACAGTCAAAAACTATCAATATGTCACCTGCCATGTCACCGTTTCTGGCTGTCCCCCTGCCTTATATGATTTTCTTTTGGAAAGTGGCTACCTATCATTCAAACTTTGATTGTTGTTTCTTTGCCTTATAAATCTGGTTGTACAAAATAGAAATCGGTCCAAAATTGGTTTCATTTTCATGCAATTAACCCAAACAAAATGCAAACATAGGAAGTGAAGAAAACTGAACACCCATTCCATTATATATGAAGTAAATTTTACACAAAAACCCTTTAATTTTTCTTTGTTTTATCAACTCCCCCCAGTTATATTCTGCCTATTGTTGCATTTAATCAATCATTAACCGACAGATAACGTTAGCATGAAGCGAGATATAAACCCTCCTATCACGCTTATTAAAATATGAATTTTCTTTGTTTTGTCAGGGACAAACTATGCAGATGATGTATGACGTAATTGCTAGAGAGCTCAAGAATTCAAAGCTTGAAAATGCACATCCACAAGACTACTTAAATTTCTATTGCCTTGGTAATCGTGAACAATGTGAAGAACAAGTGCCGAATTCGGGCAGCCACGCCTCTTCTAATGGTGGTTCGGTAATCATGCTTCCTTGTTTTACATATAATTTTATTACTGGTCTTTGCATTTCTTGAAAATGAAACAAATTGTTTTTATATTCTAGGTTTCAGCTTCTCAAAAGCATGGTAGGTTCATGATTTATGTACATGCTAAGGGGATGATAGTAGACGATGAGTATGTGATATTAGGATCTGCCAACATTAATCAACGGTCTATGTCTGGTTCAAGAGATACTGAGATAGCTATGGGTGCTTATCAACCTCATCACACGTGGGCTAACAAGAAAAAACATCCTCGTGGTCAAGTTAGTCCTTCATTCTTATTGCTTGATGTTGTTTATAGTTCTTCTCTAGGGGGTGTTTGGCATTGCGTTTCAGAAGTGATTATCTGATTATTATTATTTTTCAGTTACGAATAATCAATTTCTAGTGTAGTGAAACCAATTCTGATTATTTAGTGGTCAATCAGTATCGGATAAGCAATTTAGGGGGTGTTTGTGATTGCTTACTGCAACTGCTTATGTGCTTTTTGTTTTTCTGGAATAAGCTGTTTAGAATAAGTTCAAGATAGTTGATTTCACATGCTAATAATCAAATGAGCAGTTTCGATAAGCAGTTTTATACAAATAGCTCTCATAAGCAATTCCAAACACCCCGTAGTAGCAGCAGCAGCTGCAAGGAAAAGTATGATGCAAGGGTTCTTTTAACATGTGGGGGGACGTTTAATATACAGACTCATCTTTTAAGTAGAGAAATGCAAGAACCGTATAGACACTTGTACCTTTATGCTTTAATTGTCACACATACCATGGATTATAATTGCCCCCCTTTCCCTCTTCTGTTAGCCAATTGGTCACAGAAACAAAAAAACAGCAGTGATTTTTGTGGGAAAACACACCCACGACTCTTTTCTCTTTATTGAATAAAAACCACACAAAAAACTCTTAGACAATGACCCTATTTTATACTAATCCTAACCTTAATTACTAATGAAAACTCCACTCAAACGCAGCTGGAATGACAGCCCATTCACATCCAAAAATAAATACTAATACCTAAAAAAGCTAATTAAACTTACTAAATAAAACAAACCTATCTTTAGACTCTTAATGACTCTCCCCCCTAAACTTTCACATATGACCACAATTAGGATTAACTTTTAACAATCACCCCCTTAATCCTAACGTGGTCTTCCTTCTCTAAAGTAGAGTCGGCTCATCATCTTCACAAACCAAGTTGGCCTCTTCGTGCTTTGGTTTTGACTTTGGACATTCATATGCAAAGTGACCAAAGCCTTCACACCTATAGCACTTAACTCGTGATTTGTCTCGTCTTCCACCGTGTTCCTGCAGATAGTTACTAGGCTGTCCTTCACGACCTCTTCCTCGATCTCGACCTCTCCCACGGCTTTGTTTGCAACACTCACAATTGCCACATCTTCCTTTAACTTGTTCATCATCACGAGTGAGTAGTAACTTACCTTGAGTGTCTTCAGCTTGGTCTTCTTGTGGTTTCACTCTCTCCTCATACGCCTTTAGCCGACCCACCACCTCTTCAAAAGACATTGATTCAATCTCTGAATATTGTTCAATTGATGCCACGATAGGTAGGTATTTTCTAGGCATTGAGTTTAGAAATTTCCTCACAAGTACTTCATCTTCAAGTGACGACCCAAGACTTTTATACCTTGATTGCACTCCACTTAGTTTACCCGCGAACTCTTCAATGCTTTCAGTTTCTTTCATCCTCATTATCTCCAACTCGCTTCTAAGTGTTTGCAGCCTAGCCTTTTGAACCCTCTCGGCTCCCAAGTAACGAACACGAAGTGCATCCCACACATCTTTGGCATCTCGGTGCTTTGCAACTTGAAGCAAAACATCTTCGGGAATCGACTGAAATATCATCGCCTTTGCCATGTTCTTCTTTCTTTCTTCTATTGCACCACTTGTCACAGGATCAATGGCTTCTTGCAAATCATGTGTTGCTAGGATGGTATCCATCATAATAGACCATGCAGTGTAATTAGTAGCGGTTAGTTTCGGGCATTATAGAGACACGTTGCTTGACTCACGGCAGGTACCATCGCCCCTGCTGGATTTGCCACTGCTGAACTACCTGATTAACACTCTTTCTACACAAAAGGAAATCTTTTAGCGCAAACACAACAGTTCCTACAGATGTAGCAAAATCCTCCCTCCTTTTTTTTTCACTCAAACTTCAGCAGAAAAAATCAATCTGTTTCACACAGATACACAGAAAACAATTTGTTTCACACAGATCAGTTTCTCGCTTCTTCACACGGATCACCCGCTTTCCCACACTGATCAATCACGGATCAATTCTTCTCGAACCCGCTTTCACAGCAAAGTTGGTTCAACCTTTCATGGATTAAACAACTTCTTCTCCACACCGGTATCACACCTTTGTACCTATATCACACAGTTCTTCTACTGCAGTTGCGTCACACAACTTGTCTTCAATCGATCTATCACAGATCAGTCACTTATCTTCACCCTGTTTTGATTGCTTCTCGCAACCGGCTCTCACAGCCCTTTGATCCTTCAACGAAATAGAGCAGAAACTTCACAAATATGGTCTGCACTCTGCTGTTTGATTGCTACCCAAACAGCCCTTTAATTAGAACCTCGCAGCAGCCTTCATATTCGATCAGCAGCTCTTTTACCAATATTTGAACCAATCACAGGTTCATTCTTGGTTTGATGGTGGTTGGTTTTGTCTTCAACAGCCCCTGATCTTTATTGCTCTGATACCATTGTTAGCCAATTGGTCACAGAAACAAAAAAACAGCAGTGATTTTTGTGGGAAAACACACCCACGACTCTTTTCTCTTTATTGAATAAAACCACACAAAAAACTCTTAGACAATGACCCTATTTTATACTAATCCTAACCTTAATTACTAATGAAAACTCCACTCAAACGCAGCTGGAATGACAGCCCATTCACATCCAAAACATAAATACTAATACCTAAAATAAAGCTAATTAAAACTTACTAAATAAAACAAACCTATCTTTAGACTCTTAATGACTCTCCCCCCTAAACTTTCACATATGACCACAATTAGGATTAACTTTTAACATCTTCCATTACTTGTGATATTCTTCCATGCACTACGTACAGGTGATTATGCAGTTCTCAAGGTTTTAAATTTGGTTCTGTGATGAAAGCACCCCTTTACTTGTAAATCCTTAAATAACCAAAATTGTCACTCTCAAAACAGCCTATAATATTATTATCACAACTTCAGACAACTTAGGCACATCCAAACACTATCTCTTGTCCCCTGTTTTGGCATAGCTAATTATCCGATTATGATTTACTCTTCAAAACTCAATGCCAAACAACCCCTTACTATCTTACCACCCATAAATTAATAAATTACTTGTTAATATGATTTTCAGGTATATGGGTACAGAATGTCACTATGGGCAGAACACACAGGAAAGGTAGAAGACTACTATAAGCAGGCAGAAAGCTTAACCTGTGTCGAAAACATAAACAAACTGGCAGAAGATAACTGGGAGAAATTCACCAATGATGATTACACTCCCTTACAAGGTCATCTTCTAAAATACCCGATCAAAGTTGATTCCGATGGAAAAGTGACTTCTTTACCTGGACATGAACACTTCCCTGATGTTGGTGGTAAGGTCCTAGGAAATCCATCCACCCTCCCTAGTGCTTTAACCACATAACATTCATATGTGGTTGAAATTTTGACGCAACGTACATATGTACATTAAAATTGTTCTTTTGGGTAGGTGTGTGTACTGAAACTGTAACAGTTTTGAGGTAAAAAAGTGTACATTTGATGATTCGTACTCTGGCATCATTTCATCAAAACATCAAAGTGGTTGGATATAAAAATGCATATAGTTTTGTGATCTTGAAAATGGTTTTGTGTTGTTGCTCAACATTAGCACATGCAACTCGGGTTTTGATTAGTAGTTTACACTACTCTACGAGATAAAGATTAGGATCTACATTTTCATGTGTTTTGTTTCTATGCATTTTTAAGAATGTTGGTGTTCTGTTTTCAAGTACCATAAAACATTAACACTCTGATTGTTCATTCTAATCCAGTTCTAGATCATCTATGGTACTCTATAACAGCCAAAAGCGAATAAGTGAGTGAGTTGTTATAGTTCGGATACTCATAAGTGTGGGTTGACGAACCAGTCTTTAACCCATGAAAGATAAGAATAACTCGTCCCAATACCATGTCCGTCACATGTGAAAATATATAAAACAAATCGTATATTTGATCTGAACATTTCTGGGTTTTCACGTCAGGTTTAGGTTCTTTTGGCACCTTCGATGTCGTCCATATATATACATATATCGTGTGGAAACATAACCAATTGAATTTTAACTTTGTCCTATATAGGAGTTAATTATCATTTTCGTACTTGAGTTTTAACCTGTTTTGTTATTTTTATTCATTAAGTATTTTTTTCTTCCGAATCCCTGACTTTCTAAGTTAAGGAGGTTTAAATCATTATACAAATTTCAATTGTAATGACTTAAATGTCTTTAACCTCAACAAACACAATTAACGAACTTAATGAAAATGAATAAAAATGACAACTTTTTAAAAGGCTAAGGGATCAAAATGAGAAAAAAACTTTTTTGAATGAAAATAACAAAACAAAAAAAAACTCAAGAACAAAAATAACAATTAAAACTCCTAAATGGTTTGCTTATTAAGAATCCGATAGGTTTCGCTTAATTGATATTTTAAGGATGTTTGTTTCACACATCTTCTAATTCTATTCTTAGGAGGGCGTTTGGTACGTACAATTCGTTGGAATTGGAATTGTAATTTGATGGAATCCTTTGAAAATTCAAAATGTGTTTTGTTAGTTTGAATGGAAATTTAAAATAGTTAAAAATACAAAACTACCCTTAAAACTACAATTCATCTCTACCAACTCATTGTGTGTATGTCCAGAACACACACTAGTGTGTGTATGTCCGGAGCACATCGATTCTCGGTGGTTTTGCGCCGCTCTTGCCTGTTGACGGGGGATCTTCTCCACAAATTTGTAACCGTCCACCTGCATAACCTTCATCCGTTGATTTAACCACAGCTTCTCTTGAAAAACAGCAACTTTAGCCGTGAATCCGACGACATTGTGTGTTGTCGCCGGTCGTTGCATCTCGATTCTTCGATTAGATCGTGTGGCTGGGGTTGAGTCTTGACGGCGTGTTTCAGGCGACTGAGAACGATGAGGAGAATGATTGATGAGAAATTGAGAAGGATGATGGAGATCCACGAAACATTGATGGATCAAGGGGGCCCAGAAATTTTAAGAATTATTTAGGTATCATAATATAATATATTTTTCGGACTGGTTTGTGTCAAATCAGGTTGTATTTGGTTCCTCATCAACCGATATCGTTAAAATAATCTTTAAAATCTTGTATTTGCGTATATATGAAAAAACATATTAAAGTAATCATACTCATAAAAATATTTATATCTGATGTTTAAAGTAATTATACTTATAAAATTGATGATATGTAATATGTTTAAAACAATCATATTAATCGTTAAAACGCTTTCCAAGCTCTTTAATGCCTATAATGTTCAATATATTTAAGAACAATGTCGACCGGTAAATATAACATTTAATCTATTCATATATCTTGATACCAATATAAATTTAGTTAGTTTGATAGTAAAAAATATTTATCTTGATATAATTTTTTTCTTTCTACAAACTACTTGATTATTTGAGGGTAAAAGTACTAAAATTTACTAGGTTACAAACCTCGGTCAGCGAGAAAATATAGTTCGCCGGACTGTAATCTTATTGTAGTTTCACCCCCGACAATGTGTTTGTGACATTATTGCTTTCTCTTCAGTTTTAAAATTTTTAGGGGCGATTACATAATTTTATGAGGGATGGTCGAGATTTTCACATACACATAACACTGGAAAAAAAAATTTAAGGTGGGCGGCTACCCCGTTCATCCCAATGTAAATACGCCACTGCCACTGAACTTTGTAGCAACAGAGATGTGGGAGTTCAAACATACAAGGGCAGGTTATTTTCGTAAGGTTTAAACAATCCTTGAATTCTTTAAACTTTCCATTGAATTGTGGAAGGATTTTAAATTCCGGATTTGATTGGAATTAGTGTTAATTCAAATTCCGTATCCTGTTCAACCAAACATGTCAAAGGAATGGAATTTAAATTTTAATTTCAATCAATTCCTACCAACCATACTACCCTTAAATCTATATCTTTGTTCACCATAAAACTTTAACCTTGAACCGGTTACAAACACCATTTTTATCTATTTTGATGCCGTTAAAATACTTAACTTTTTTTGTCTCTCTAAAGTCACAGAAGTTTGACTTGGTGTTTTAATCATATGTAATTGTCAGGTTTTCAGGTAACCATTGATGATTTGTTAGTTTTTATTAAAAAAATTTAATCTTTAATGGGATGTGGAAAAATATAAATAATGACATGTATAAAATCCAACTAATATAAATAATATCCACCTAAGCATTAAAAGATATATTTTGATTTTATAAAATCCAACTAATATAAATAATATCCACCTAAGTATTAAAAGAAAACAAAAAAATAAAAAAAGTATGGTAACCTGATGACCTGGTAATTACACAAGATTAGAACATTAAACGAAAGTATAGTTACCTTATAAGGACAAAAAAATTTTCAGTTACTTAATTAAAACAGTTTACAAACTTGGTTATATTTCTATGACATTTTCCCTTGATTAATTAAAGATAGGTAGTATTCACATGAACATCCAGACTCTTAGGTGCTGTTTGTTTTTTCTGCAGAAAAATGTTTGCAGTCTGCGGACCACATCTGCAGACATCTGCAAAAGAAGATGTGGACCAAACGTCTGCAGTCTGCAAGAAGAAGACTGTTTGTTTAGTGGGTACTAATATATTAACAGATAAAAACAAGCCTAAAATATGATTGCCCACAAGATCAATTTTCATATGTAAAGCTCTCCCATCTGAGAATCCAAAGCAAGAAATTGAAAGAATATCAGACAAATACAATCAAAATTAATAGTTATCAAGGGCTTCTTTCTAGTGGTAGCGAGAGTAAAGGGCCGCAGAAGACAATTTCTTGGTGTAGCGAAAGAATCCAAAGCAACAAATACCATCAAACATTCGAACCCACTTCGAATTATTAAAAAAGCTAATAAACAACATCAATTTCTGATGGTAGCGAGAGTAAAGGGCTGCAGAAGAAAGGGTTCAACAAAGGGCTGGTGGTAGCGATGAAGGTTATGAGAACTTACAAGACAGTCGGCGGTCGTCGGCGGTAAAGGGCTGCAGAAGAAAGCTCCGCAGTCGGCCGGTGAGGAGGGTGGTCGGCGGTCGCCTGACGGTGGTAGCGATGTGGAGAGGAGGGTGTGAGGGGCGATGTGGAGAGGATGGAGTTTAGGGTTCACAGGCACAAATAAATTGAGAAGAGGTAAGAAGTCACTAAAAGAGATTGTTCCACATCTGCACCAAAAAGACCCCGCACAGACGTTTTTTAATGAAAAACCTTCGAAAAATCAAACAGTCTGCAGAAGTAAACATCTACGCGTGGTGTGCGCGATACAGACACAAATGATCAAAAAAAAACTTTTCACAAAAAACAAAGAGCCCTTTAATAACATAATCACTAACCACAAATAAACAAAGACAATAGATATCTAATCCCAAGAAGCACATATCAAGAAAATTCATCCATCACCTTCAAACAAATCAACCATCAATCTCCTTATTCTTCAAACCCCTTCACCCTCTCAAACACCACTCGATTTCTTAAGCAAATCCAGATGAACACCCATCAACCACTGCCAAAGAGAAACATCCCAATATCCATCGACGAACACACAAGAGGCTGCAATTTATACCCCGCAACAACCCCACTCACCTCCTCAGGATCACAATCAGTCAACACCAACCCAACTTTACCCACAATATGCGGAATTGCTCCGACGAAAGCGGGTTTTCCGGCCGACGGAGCATGGACGGCGATCGAACGTTTCATGATGGTGTTCTTGCCCATGATAACCGACGAATGGGCTCGTAACCCTTGCCTTATGGCCTGAGTTTGATTCGCACATAGGTTGTCGGCACCGATGACGATGAGATGTGTGTTGCGTTTGAGATGGTTGTGGAGCTTCTGGAGGCAGATTGCTTTTCTTGCTGCTTTGGAAGCCATGGGAGTGAAGAGAAGGTTGAATGGAGGCTGCTGGAGAGTAGGGTTGTCGTGTTGGTTTAGTGGGCTAGTGTTGAGGCCCAGAAGTCTAGTCAAAAGGCCCAAACTCATACTAACATTTGCTAGAGGATAGAGGCCTCTAATCAAGTTTTAAAAGGGATCACCGAAGGAATGAGTAGAGATCATAGAGCTGGTGACTCAGTTAGGAATCTTGTGTCATTGTTTTTAACTACTAAGAGTATTCATAGCCCGTTCCCCATATATATTTAAGTAGGTGTCTTATATTATAGGGGATAGTTGTGAGTGATTGTGAGCGAAAGATATAGAAAATTTATGGGATTGTACCGTGTTTTCCATATTTGAAGAAATACCGTACAACCCGCATAAATTTTTTAATAGTTTTTAAAGTGGTTGTGAGTAGATGAGAGATAAAATATAATAATAAATGTATAAAAAATATTATTTAATTGAAAAAAAAAATAATGATGTTTAGTGTAATTATAAGAATAAAAATAAGGGATGAATTGTGAATCTACTATGAGAGTAGAAAAGCCGAAGAGAGGAGGATGGTTTGGGATAAAATTGTTTTTTGATTTTTTTTTTAATTTTAACCAGACGTGTAAAATGAACATTTCATATGAGTTAAACACATATTATAACGAAAGTTAGTGTTAAAATCAAAACTTATGTCAGATGAAAACCATTTAATTCAAACACGTAAATTTAAATCTTAAAATCAAACTTGTGACTGGAATCAAACCACAGAGACATTTTGTAGTTACTCTTAAAAGAACCTAAAGCATGGTTCATTTAGCCTATAAAAGCACACTGGTGGCGGTGGCAATCACTAGACCGTCTTATAACTTATAAATAATAACGTTTATTATGTTCCATTCATGAGTGAATATATCAAGCAAGATGATCAAGATTAGACTGGGGCTCAAACTTGGTAAATGACAAGCTTCAAGATGTTCAAACTGTAAAGATAAACAAGTTTATAGATAAAAGCCAAATGAACATGTTCTTAGTAAACACTCCTTGTATTTAATAATCACTAGCACCTGCCTTAGTGAGACAAAGTTGGTTACCCGTTTTAACAATATGTGTTTTTATGTATTTGCAGGTAAAAAGGTTTGAAATGGTCACGTTATTAAGACAATTGTTGGTCTATTTCATATGTGAAAGAGAACATCTAATACACAGAAACATAAATAAAGATTACCAATTCATTCCCTTCTATTAAGACCATGAAAAAACCGATGTTTTCTCCTTCGTGAATGTCGCTTTGAAGCTCTTGACATTACATATGGAATAAAATGTACCTACGCAACAATAATAACAGTTTAATAAGAAAAAAACACCAGAAAGATAAATAAGTTTTTCTATTGTGGTAAAGTAGTCTGATTTAGAGACGACTGTGCAATAAAATTTAAAAAATATTGATGCAGGTACCTGAGAGTGATTACGTACACCATGATCTTGAAGGACTGCAGCATCATTCAGAAGCTTTTCATTGTGGTATGAGAGACAGAAATTTCGCCACACATGCTTCCTGTAAAAACAACCAACAAATGGATGCTCAAAGACGCAGAATAACTAGTTTTCTTCAGATCATTTAGTTTATATTAAGGTGGCAATTTTAAATCATTTAAATGAAAATGGGTCAATATGGATTGGATTTGATTGACAATAGGTCAAACGAATTAATTACTAGAATTTGCTAAAAGTGAAACCATATGTTCACAATGTCTGAACTTGTTTTACTTAAAAGAAATGATATAACTATTTAATGATATGTTCTATAAGACCATCCTCATCGCTTGGCCCGTGGCCGGCCCGTCTCCGACGTGGACAGCGCCCGCCGGAAGGGCGGCGATGGGGAAGCGGAGGTGAAGATGTTGGATCCGTGAGCAAGGACGGGGAAAAGGGAGGTGGTGGTGGGCCCCACCACTATAAAATTAATTCTAAAATATAAATATAGTGGTAGCCCCACTATTATAAATGATTTTAAATGATATTAAATTAAAAAATTTTAATTAAAATGTTTAAATTAAAATAATAAGTTAAGTATAATATTTTAATTAAATGTGTTAATTAAATAAAAATATTTTTAAAATTTTTTACATTTATAAAATAATTTTTTTAGAGTTTATTTTTTTTTATTTTTAAAATATTTTTGTTTTATTTATAACGGCTACTTTTTTTGTTTTTTTCATAACGGCTAGTTTTTTGTTTTATTTATAATGGCTACTTTTTTGTTTTTTCATAACGGCTAGTTTTTTTGTTTTATTAATAACGGCTACTTTTTTGTTTTATTCATAACGGCTAGTTTACCTATTATAAATATGTTTTATTCACTTGAGAGTTTTTCTCAAATCATATTTTATCTTCTTTCTAACATTCTAACTCTCTTCTAAACACAATTCAAAATTCAATTCTCAATGGATCCAAGAGCTCCATTCTCTTTCACACAAATGTTAAATGATGAAACCAATGAAGAATACCCACATCAGCAACCCGCGTTCTCCCAATATCAACATCCTTGGTTCTCCCAATTCCCACAACCTGGGGGGTTCCCATATCTTCAACAATCTGGGGGATTCCCACATGTTCAACAACCTGGGGGATTCCCATATGTTCAACAACCTGGCTTCTCACAATTTCCACAACCCGGGGGATTCCCATATATTCAACAATCTCAGTCTTCGTTGGAAGACTATCAACAATATCAAGCATGGCTTAAACATAAAGAGCTTCAAAAAGTGCAGCAATCGCAATCAGAATCACATAATGAACAACTAATTGATGAAGCACAATCGTCACCCAAAAAAACACCAACAAAGAAGAAAGGGAAAGGGAAAGGAAAAGGAAAAGAAAAAGAAAAGCTGAGAAGTCTGTTCGTATCAAGTGGGCAGCTGATGATGAAGTGTTGTTGGCTAAGGCTTATGTAGCCATTTTTGAAGACCCAATAATTGCCAACAGTCAAAACCAACATGTATATTGGGGGAGGATAGAACAACATTACAATGCTGGGAACCCTCAAATTTCAAGAAATGCTCACAACCTTAGAAGTCACTGGCATATGATCAAAGGAAAGGTTGCTCACTTTAATGCGTCTTATGTTCGTATCAAGTCACAATACAAAAGTGGTTGGTCAGAAGACCAATATATAACCCAAGCAAAATATGATTACACGAACACTAACAATGTTGCCTTCACATATGAACATGTGTGGAGGATAGTTAAAGACATTCCAAAGTATTCTGGGCCTACCAAAGTATATGATCATCAAACTTCCAAAAGAACAAAGACAAGCAGCACAGGGGAGTATACCACTTCTGCTTCGGATGCCAACTTTGGCAATACTCCCGAATCAACTCAAGAGTGGGGGGTATCACTTGATGATGATAATGATGATGATGTTCTTGCAATGCAACAAGATCAAGAGGAAGAACCTCTAGAAGAAGAGTCCAGAGAGGAAGCTCCAACACGTCCAATGGGGAGGGACAAGGGCAAGAAGCTGGCTAAAATAAAGGGTAAAGGCATGACTTCTTCTTCTTCACTTGCTTACGAAGCAAAAAGACTAAGTCTCGTTGAAGACTTGGCTGAGACGACAAAGGCAAAGAAGAAAGCTATCCAACATTTCGACAAAAAAATTGATAAATTCTTTGAGTTGGAAGAGAAGAAAATCATTTTCATCGACACAAGTCATATGGATCCATTCCAGCGTGCCGAGCATGAAGAATTGTGTAACGAGATAAGAGAGAAATATGGAATGCCTCGTCGCAACTAATTTTTTTAGTTTAATTTGTTGTTTCGGTTTATGTTGTGGTTTTAGTTTAATGGTTTTTTTTTTATCTACTTTTATGTAATTTTAGTTAATTAATGAATGTTTTTTTTTCTAACGGCTAGTTTTTTTGTTTTTGCTCTAACGGCTAGTTTTTTTTGTCTTTTTTCTAACGGCTACTTTATAAATACCACAACGTACACCACAATCACTACAACACTTCACCCATTTTCCACACGAATTCTGAAAATGAGCATCGATGATGATAGAATACCCATGAATATTCCTCAAATGCTCACACAAGAATTTCAAAATCTTATTTCCGATGATATCGAAGACCTTGCTAATCGTTTGAGCTTGACCAAGAAGAAGAGAGAAGTTCTTCCCGACAACGTAAGAAGCGCAAAGAGATAGATAGAGGTCGCAGGATGGAGACGCACGATTGTGGAATGATTACTTTGCTCCAGAGCCGGTGTACGATGAGAGTTTCTTCAGACGGCGGTTCAGGATGCGCATTGGTCTTTTTAATCGTATCGTCACAGATTTATCTGAACCAGGTAAATCTGTACATTGGAAATATTTTACGCAAAGATATGATGCTGTAGGTAGAAAGGTCTATCACCAAGACAAAAATGCACAAGTGCCATTCGTCAATTGGCATATGGCACAACAGCTGACCAATGCGATGAATACTTACGCATTGGTGAAAGTACTGCTATGGAATGTCTACAAAAGTTTTGCAGGTCTATCGTGGAAATTTATTCATCTGTGTATTTAAGAAGACCAACCCAATATGACATTGACCGGTTAGTAGCTGAACATGAAGCCCATCACGGGTTTTCTGGAATGCTTGGAAGCATTGATTATATGCACTGGAGTTGGAGAAATTGTCCAACTGCATGGAAAGGTCAATATACTCGTGGTGATCATGGGCATCCCACCATTATGCTAGAAGCAGTTGCATCACATGACCTCTGGATTTGGCATGCATTCTTTGGAGTAGCTGGATCAAACAACGATATCAATGTGCTTAATCAATCACCAGTTTTCAATCAAATCTTAGAGGGGAATGCACCGCAATGTAATTTTACAGTGAATGGGAATAACTACACCACAGGGTATTATCTTGCAGATGGTATTTATCCAGAATGGGCAACACTTGTAAAGAGTTTTACATATCCACCAGAGAATAATTTGAAAATGAAGTGGTACAAAAGGCGTCAAGAGTCTGCAAGAAAGGATGCAGAAAGAGCCTTTGGTGTTCTTCAAGCTAGGTGGGCAATGAAACGATCCCCAGCAAGATCCTCGAACTTACCGGTATTAGGTGATATAATGCATGCATGTATTATATTACATAATATGATTGTAGAAGATGAAGGACGTTCCATAACTAACTGGTCGCGTGAAGAGCAAGAACCAGAGCCAGAAAGTTACAATAACGGGCCACCACCATCATTTCAAACACACCTACACAGATTTAGAAGCTTACGTAACCAGGAAGCGCACCATGCATTGCGAAACGATTTAATAGAACATCTCTGGGCGAATAGGGGGATTACAGAGTAGTTTTATTATTGTTTCTATCTATTAATTTCGTATGGTCGTTTTTATTTTATTGTTTTACGTTGTTTTTTTATTTTATTTTAATGTAGGTGCGGTTTAATTTTATTATTTTCTTATTTAGAATTATTTAATTTAAGTATTTAACTTGATCATTTGATACTTAACTTGATCATTAGATATTTAATTCTATTATTTATTTTAATTAAATATATTTACAATAATTTAAATATCTTTATTTAAAGTAAATAAAAAAATAAAATGTGAGGTGGAAAAATAAAGGTGTTTGTGGGAAGGATAGTGTTGGGGGTAAAAAGTGTTTGTGAAAAGAATGGGTGGAGGTGAGTGGAAAGCTGATGTGGCATGCTAATTAGGACTGTTTGTGGGAAGGATGAGTTGTAGCGTTGTGAACAGTCTAACCATAATTGGCACATCAATTATATACAACATATTAAAAACACCCAACCTGCTCATTTCGTCATTTTAAATGTCTAAGCTTAATCAAGAGTATAACTCAACTAGATATGAATAACAACTAGGCAACAGAAAAAGGGAAATACCAAGAAATGTGGCGATGACCCATCTTTGACTGCTCCATTTCATTGACTTTTTTCTCGACAGCAAGTTTCAAATCCTTGAGTGTTGCAGAATTCATTACAGCAACATCTGTGCCCAATACAAGCAACCAACAATCATTAGTGATAGCTAAGCTAAAAGTAAGAAGCTAAGCAAGCATAATCATATACCAAAAGATGTGCCGTCTAATTTAAGTACAGAAACACGCATAGCACTCCCAAGTTCCAAGCTGATTAGGGTGTCAACATCAGATAGAGTTGGCTTCTTTGGTACATCTGCAAGCACAGGATCATCAAGGAGTGCAGCTAGTGTTGAATTGAGCTTTGCTTTCTTCACATTATTACTGTTGTACTCTAGAGCCGCATTGTCATCCTCTTTGACACCACCTGATGTTAGTTCCGCCATTCACTTCCTATAGAAGAAATACGAGAAATGAATTCAAAACGTAGGCCCAAGGCAACCCTCCCTTAGATATAGTTCTTTCAATGTAACTATCTTTGGGAGCAGCCCCTCTATTACCTGAGATAGAGATAAAGCTTACCCTCATCTCAATTCCCCATTCCCTACTTTATGAGTGAGATATTACTAGATACAGTTATTTGTTTGTAAATGTAACCGTCAATTGCAAGGCCTTAATTTCAAAGGCGTTGAAACAAAAGTTGCTACATTTCCGTTTCCAATCAGGAATATATGACAGTAATAACACAAGCAGCATTTTGTACCAAACAAACCTGACAAATAGCATCTGCCTACATTAGAATCACATCTTCATAGAGGGAACTATTTTTAGACCCAACTCCAAAATTCATCATAGGGGAAAGAAGACTTCATATTATCAATGAACAAACGAACCAAATCCAAAAGAAACATGTTAATCATCGGGAAATTAGGTTGCTTTCACTTCAAGATGATGTCACAGGCTAAGAAACTCAGTGGCGCAATACATCAAACACCTTATGTGCAAGAAACACAACAGTAACAAAACCGATAAAAGAACTCCATCATTTCAAATTAAACGTTCAAGACTGATACCAAAAGGGGGACAATTTCATATATAGCTATCAAATTTATTCATAGGAATGCAAGCAATCATTTTTGAATCACAAAGTGTTCCAGATTCAAAGTGAAATACCTTAACCCGTAGTTCAACTCCTGAAACAACACACCTTTGACCCCTATTAGTTGGTCCTACTGCACTGAAAATTGATGAATAAATCCAACTTCGTTTGTTTTCCGATGAATTTTCGGGAATTTGCGACGTCTCCGCGACCACGATCTTCAGTTCGTCGCTGCTCTCGGTTTCATGAACAAATTGATAACCTCTCAAATAGTTAGAGGAATTACATAGACGCCCCCAAACTATGTATAAGTTGCATATTTAACCAGAAGTTCATGTTTTCATTGATCTTGAAACTAGATCTTCTTCTTCGGTGTTTTTTTTTTTTTTTTTCTAAATCGAAACCATGTCCCCACAGTAATTCTACCTTTAAGATTTTATTTGTTTCAGACTTTCAGTAATTTGTAATTATATACATGATGTAATAAAGTATACTCGATGTTCGTATACGGTTTAATTTGATTGGAGCGATCGCAACTCAAATACAACTAGAGTTCTATGTCGAATATTTAATTGTGATGTATCTCATGTCCTATCAACACCTAACATTATATAAGATCTTTTTAATGTTAGTAGATGATGGATGTTTGTGTGACCAATTTTTTTATGAAAATGCCAAGAAAAACACCCAAAACACACAAAAGAGGATTTGCTAATAGGATTATAGGAATTAAGCCCATGCTGAGAATCAAGTTTAAGCCTAATTAGGGTCGAGTAAAATTATTTCAAGCTAAAAAAAACTAAGATAAATCAAATGCAAAACAAAAATAACCGCATACAAGCACATCAAAGCTAGTTAATTTAACATAGTTAAGTTTTTGAATGAAAATGAAAACTCTTTAAAACCTTGGAAGCCAGATGTAAAAAAACAAAAACAAAAATAAACAGAAACTTTTTATAGATAAAAAGGACAAATGTAATCAAACTATATAGAGAAAAATAGCAATTCATTCTTAAATATATAAAAAACATAAGCCTAAATCACCAATTTATTTTACATACATGTAGCTTTTTAAGAAAGTGAATATAGTTTCTATAATCAGATTTACCATATTAACTTTTTATATATTTTTCTAGAAATGTAAAACAAAAATTATTTTTCCAACGTATTCAATCCAAGCATGGGCGGACCTACTCTTTGGGTGGGGGATTAACCGCATCCGTAATTTCTTTTATAATAGTATCTATACGATGCAATCCCGACTGACCCTCATGAAATTTTAATTTCGACTCGAATGAACTTTTAACATATTTTTTACTAATATATACAATTATAAACAAATTAATAAATATAAAACAATTAATTTAGATAATCTAAGCTCATTTTTATTACTAATTTAGATACAAACTAAACAATTAGCTTTTATATACATTTAACTATCATTTAAGTTAATCAAATTAATTTTATACTTATTAAGACTCCTGAATATATTATTAATATAACAATTTTTTAGATCCCGCGCGAAAATCAATTTTCTTTTATTATCGTAATCAACGAGTTATTATATTCTATTATGTATCTATAATAACGCTTAAAGTATTTTTATTACGTGTTTTTTTATCTTTAACTTGGTTTTGTCTTTTTATTGTACGACCCGGCTCGACCCAACCCGAATCAACTCAAAGAATATTAATACTCGGCTATAGTTAACGACACTCAAAATTTTCCGACACTCTTAAAAAGAGTTCCTGACTCCGTGATTGGATCCGTCCATCTTGCAACTTTTAGTTTGTACGAGTTTACCATTTAAAAATAATGCACAGAAGGCTATGGTACTAGTTTCACGTGGCATGTCATGTATATCGCTCGTGTCATGTTTGATTGTAACAGGGTATCTAGACTTTAGAATTGCAAGTTGTTAACAAAGTTAGTGATCATATATTCATATGTCATATTAAACTATGTTTAATACCTCGAAATCGAACTAAAACACAATTTGTTACTTTCTAACATGAAAAATACACCATTAATGAGTGTTAAACTCCGTTCATTAGCTCTAATAATACTTTGTAAAACTAAATAACGGTTTACACGATAACATCTTCTCATGCGCCTCTTGTTGAGCCAACATTCTTTCGAGCTCACTCGGCCTACACGGTATGACCACCGCACCTTCATGACCAAACCCATACTCTTCCGCCGCTCGTTCCAACAGCTTCACAAACGAAGCGCGCTTAAGATATGACACAGGAACAACAAACCTACGTTCTTCACATTCATCCACAGCAATAACCGCAAAGTGCCCTTCTTTCACGTCTTCAGGTACCCCTTCAATGTTTCTAACAAAAAGTCTCTTTTGCAACCTTTCCACCATCATAGCAATCGTGTTCTTGTTCAACATGTTGCACATGTGATACATGTAACAACGTTATACACAGTGGACTTATTTATACTCTTTGGATGCATATAGTAGATATGGCCTCAACGCGTGCACGTATACATGTGTTTGTGCTCGCGCGTATGGGTGCCTAAAATGTGATGTTTTGTGACAATATGCAGGATTCTTGCACATGATCGGTTTGGGTTTTGGTAAAGTTCCTAGGCCGGCTAATCAATTGATAAAGGTACTCACGTTGTAATTTTTTCGTACCACATGATTTTTTAGGTGGGAGATGTATAATGGTTCTTGACTCATTGTACTGATATCTAACTCATGCAGATTCATAGTTTATGGTACGAGTTTTGTTGCAATTTGCGCGATTCGCTAGGGACAAGTCGAATGATTTGTTCAGGTGTTTGGAATTAACGAGATCAACGTTCAATGAATCTCTAGTTTCCGAATCAACAAATGATCCTTCTGCCTCGTTAAAAATAAGATATATCTTACTTTAGGTTGTTTGAAGACAAATAAACGTTGAACATGAGGTTTCTAAAGCCATGATTAATCTTTTAAAAGCGTAATTTAATTTATCCAATTACTATGATTGATTTCATTTTTTTTATAAAAAAAATTCTGCCTCTAATTCATGTGTTTATGATTTATTTAGTTATTTAATTTAAGTTTTAACCTTTCAGTTTCTTTAAAAATCTAGTCTAAACTACCATAAGTAGATTTTTCAAATCAAAAGGGTCTTATTTATCTATCGCTTATTTCTCTCAGAAATTTATCAATGTTTAAAAGTTTTTATTTGATTTGTCTATGTTCTAGCTTTGTGTAAAAAGATTAACAAGTCTAACGGTTATTTATTTATACGGTACGGTGGTACAACAAATACTATAGTTACACAAGGAATCCTCCAACTTCACATAGGTTACAAGGAACAATCATAAAAACGTATCAATCACCAACAACAATCAGTTGTTTATTCACAATATTACAACATTAATAAGTGTATAAAAGTATGATCTTCAACTCAGAGTTCGCCTTTTCTTCAGCACGGGTTATATCAGTGTGCACAAGTTGCCCAATTTGAAGGATATCGATTAGAAGCCACGGGGGGTAAATTGCGCACATTGATGTCCATCGGGAGCATACGATACTCAATATCAAGATCTTTGAAAATCTTGATCAGCTCCTCGACTAGAAGAGCTCTTCTTTTCCATCGTTCACCCATATCCTGAAAATTCATTCGATGTGAAAGCCATATAGATATTTTGAGCCGATTCAAGTCCTCGACGTCTCTCAGTATGATCATTGGCGTGGGTTGCCAATGCTCACTCTTGTTCTCGACATAACTGCAACCATACATTAGAAAAATAATAAAATATATAGCATTAACATATTTTTCTATCTGTTTGGTCCAAACTTAGGAGGAAATATAATTAAAACTTATCTAAAGTTAGAAAACTTTTGATCAGCTTTTGTATGTTAATCCAAACACTAGATGCTCAACAAAGTGATACAATATTATGAAGTCATTTAAGATTTAACATATTCATATTTAAATAGAAATTACAACATTCAATTTTAAATGTATATAATTTATGATCCTTAAGAAGTTACCGGACCCATAAAATATAGTAAAGGCCAGATCGACATTGTGGCAAACTGCCACGGATAAAAATCCCTAATTTCGAATCAAGATTTTAACTTTGACGAGTTTCCTTCAATTTGACCTACTTTTTGAAATATTTTTCTTACCATGTTATCCTTTCCTTCATTTTCGCAACCTTGTCGGTAGGAGTTGATACATGGATGCAAAAATCAATGGCGTCACCCATATCAGGACTCCGATGGTAATTAGCAATGGGCATAGTAGACAACACACTATTCGGATACGTGATTTTCTGATTATCATATCTTAGAAAGACCGTGGTTAATATATTCATCTCCTCAACAATCATCTACGTCAGTAAAACTAAAACCATCAACAAACACAATCCAAAAACCAAAAACATATATGGCACATATTATGATATCTTTTGAAATCTAACCTGAACACCATCGATCTCACATCGATCGCCAACATCAAACGGATGCATTATAAACAAGAAAATAATGGCCTCGAATGTTGTCTTGCTCGTGTTTCCAAACATAAACGCGACCAACGCTAGTTGTGAGCATAGTAATATGAAGAAATGTGTCGTTGCAACTTTAAGGATAAGAAGCCAAATCACGATGGTTATGATTCCCACAAACACGGTTAACATTTGATGGAGATTGTCGACGGCTGTTTTGGTATCGTTGAGTGATAGTGCAAGAGCTCTACGCTCGCGGAACACGTTAACCTAGAACACAAAGTTTTAATATAAAGATTGTAAAGAGTACTTAATGATTTATAAGAAGAAATTAAACATACCACCCAGTTTTTGAGAGCTCGTTTGCTTATTCCTTTGGTCACACTTGCTCCATCAAAGAATCTGATTGTCTTCAAAGCTTCGTCATTGCGCAAAAACCGCATCAAATCCTCAATATATATATGCCTGTCGAACCAAATACATGAATGAACTTACAAATGCATAATGGAATTTGTTATGGGAGTGATATGAAATCTAAGAGTGTGAACATATATGAAAACATGACATGAATCTAAATTGAAATTTAAGGGTTTGTGTTTTCACTTCTATCATATTAACCAAAAGTGTCAATGCTCCAGTGACGATCGCTAATTTTGCAACTATTGTGATTTCGATAACAAAGAAGTCACTAAATTTTCGAAAATTTTATTTGGTCGCAAATGCCCATTGTGTAGTACTAATGTACTATTAGTCAAAATATTTTATTCGGGTTGGTTTGGGTTAGGTCGCGAAGATGATTACTAACTGGTTTATTTGCATTTGACCCGTTTAACCATTTATTTTTAATTTTTTTTAGAAATGTGTTTTATATATAACTTAATTAAGTATTTACTTTACATAAAAAAATTCAGAAGATAAACTAGATAGTAGTACTAGGTTTCATAGTTTAAATGTAACTTTGTATATACATCTGTACATTTTTTTTATAAATTTATTTTTTAGAATATATTAGTATTTAAAATATAAACAAAATGCGTTCAAGCCAAACACGCAAATAAACATGCCGCGTTTGAGTTCATACATTTGACACGTTTTTAGGTTCGTGTCAAAATTTCAGGTTTGACCCCTCAACTCCCAAACACGACCTATTTAACATCCGCAATAAATTTATCAATACTTACTTAGAACCCGGTTTTGCAACATTGCAAAATATCTTCTTGGCTGCAATTTTTGCCTGATTTTCGCTTGTTATCTGGTTGCAAGCTTCATCTTCTTCAGCATCACCTGTTAAATCTTCCAATCGTTCATCTAAAGTAGTCAACATACTCGTGCTTATAGCACTCATCATCCTATTCATATTCCAAGCAGATATATTCTTCTGATTCATCCTATGCAAATGATCAATCGCGATCACATTATCGCGCTTCTTAGGACTTCCACCTTCACTCTTACCCATCTTTCCATTGCTTGTGTTCTGAAGCTTCTCGATATCGTCCCTCATCCATTCGTCCTCCTCGTGCTCTTGCTGAATCTCGTTCACAGGAGGGCCCGAGAGAGTTTCGATCACGTATTGGTTGAATAATGAATCTTGAATGCGATCAAAGAACTTGCTCACGTGGAAATTAGAAGCGAGAACTTTGATTAGTAGAGTTTTTATTAACCAAATTATAGTACCCACCAGAAGACATATCCAGATTCTCGTTACGTATGGTAAAACCTTCTTCCCGTATGTCACGCGTTCGACCTTTTTATCGAATATGCACTGCCACGCGATTAAGATCAAGCCCAACCAGATACAGTTTTGAACTGGTTTTTTTAACCCGTAAACAAAATAAAGAACTCGTTTGCGTAGTAAGAAGCTTCGTTCGATGAAGAACACGATGAGTTGGATTCCCCATCCGGATACTAATCTCCCGCAGATTACGACAGAGATCATAACCTCCCATTTCCACCATTGAAGATCATAAAAGCTCTTGTCTCTAAAATTTGGGATTGTGAGTGTGCAAATTAAAGCGATGATGATTAGTATCAAGCCGGTTAACTGAAGTAACGTCCATTTGTTATACCTGATAGAAATTTGTACTTGGATGATCAAACGTCTTAAAGAAATTAACTGAGAGTCGTAATTGTACTTTCTGATTTAAGTTATTCGGTGGTTTAGTCCGAATACAACAATCCAATGAAGGTCGGTTTATACTTGAGGTTAAAGTATGTTTGTGTGTATGAATATATTTAAAAACTATTAATTGTTTGAGAGCTCGATCCCAGCCAGGGGTGCTCCACCCCCCCCCCCCCCCCCAAAAAAAAAAAAACATTTGAAACCCTTATTGCTTAGGGGTTTTGCCTTTAAGAACTTATGAGATTCTAATACCGAATATTACAATAAACTCAAACAAACATGCACTCCACACATACTGACTTGTTTGATAAATATTATAATCAAATTTGATTAATTAGTTAATCCAATTATCCTAAAATATCTAACAATACCTTAACTTCTTGTAATCATCCGGCATATCATCAATCAAAGAGAACTCATCTTCTTCGAGATCAGCAAAACCTTTTGCTTGAAAAACACCTGATCTCGGTGTTTTCTGAGACGATCTCTGATCAATCTCGGGCTCATCCATCAACCTCGATTTCGTTTTCGTTCTCATCAAAGTAGAACTTCCTCTAAACGCACCATTAGAAGAACAGACCACCACCTGTTCTCCACTACGGGCAATGCCACTGCTTCGAGCGCTAGCATTAGACCGCTGTCCAGCTGACCGCGGTCTAACCACATCATTGAAGGAGACTCTAGTCTCTTTCGGGGTGAGCTGGCCGAGGTTGTACTCGGCCAGCTCAGCTTCTTTAACAGAAGAGACACTAGAATTGCCGTAAGTGCCTTTAACTGCATATCCCCAAAGATTACCGGAATTTTCAGAGTGGGTGAACTTGAGGGAAATTGGCCGGTGGTTTCGCCGGAGAAGTGTTTCTCTTCAATTTCAATGAATGGATCGTTTGGTGAATACCCTACGAATGATCGATTCGCCATCGAATTCATATGCGAATTTGAAAATTTGGGATCAGATTGAAGAAGGATTGTTGGGTGCACGAAGGTGGTGATGGTTCATGAAAGCTATAACATGGAAGTCTTTATATAGTGTGAACTGTGAAGCGTTATCGTATCAGCCAGTATCTATTTTGTTAGGTTAGTGTTTATGTATAAAATTTAATTTTAAATTGATATATATAATGTGACAAGTTCATAATATAAGGGTGTATACTAAAATAATATTTTAAAAAAAGAAAGAAACGTTGGTTTTTAGGAAAGGCAAAAAAATATGTTTATTAATATGTGTTATTTTTTTAATCTTTGAAAAGGTGCAACAATTAAAAGTCATTTGTTGTATACGTTCATCATAGATAACTTTTTACAACTAATTGATGCAACAATTAGAGTGTAGTTGGTAACTATTCTGTTAGGATAAATCAATCGGTAATAGTGTATTGTATTACAATGATTAATCAATAATACATAAGATATAAATAGATTTGGTATTTACATAGCACACCCTCTAGTATATACTAAATGTCTAATTGTATTGTCTAATATTCCCCCGCAAGCTAATGCCGGGTAACGACCTGCAGCTTGGATCGTAGAAGTAGAAACCGTTGTGAAGGTAGTGCTTTGGTAAACATATCAGCAATTTGATCGTGTGTGGAAATAAACTGAACCGCAAGCTTCCCTTGAGCAACCTTTTCATGAACAAAATGGAAATCAACTTCAACGTGCTTTGTCCTAGTATGAAAAACCGGATTAGCAGACAAGTAGGTGGCTCCCAAGTTGTCACACCACAGTGTTGGGGCAGTTTTAACAGGAACACATAGCTCACGTAAAAGAGTCTCGAGCCAAGTGAGTTCAGCAACAATGTCTGCCAAGGCTTTGTATTCGGACTCTGTGGATGACCGAGATACAATTTTCTGTTTCCGGGCAGCCCAAGAAATAAGATTGTTACCAAGGTAGATGGCAAACCCCCCGGTGGATCGACGGTCATCCGGGCACCCAGCCCAGTCAGCATCAGAGAAGGCAGTAATGGAGGCATCGGTGTAGGCATGAAGTAGGGAGCCTGAATCATGACGATGTAGCAGACCGTGATCAGATGTGCCCTGAAGATAACGTAGGATACGCTTAACAACGGAACAGTGATTAATGGTAGGAGAGTGCATAAACTGGCAAACTTTGTTGACTGCAAAAGTGAGATCAGGACGAGAAAGAGTGACATACTGTAAGGCGCCAACTACCTGTCGATATCGAACCGAGTTATCAAATGCGGAACTATCATCAAGAGTCAGGTTCGTTGTAGTAGTCATTGGTGAAGGGACTGATTTAGCTTGAGAAAGGCCAGCCCGGGGAAGTAAGTCCAGTATGTATTTCTTTTGAGACAGTAGTATATCTTTGCCACGATGAACAATTTCAATACCCAAAAAATAAGACAGTTCCCCAGATCTTGGATGGTAAAGGTGGTGCTCAGGATGTTAACAACTCGATCAATAGCAGCAGGGTTATTCCCGGTGAGGATAATGTCATCCACATAAACTAACATGTACAAAAGTGTGCCCCCGGCCGAGTAAATAAACAAGGAAGGATCTGTTTTGGATCCTATAAACCCTAGAGCAAGTAGAGCTGTTGAGAGACGATGAAACCAAGCCCGAGGAGCCTGCTTAAGTCCATAGAGAGATTTATGTAAAAGGCACACATGGTCTGGTTTTTGTGGATCAATAAACCCAGGTGGTTGCTGTAGATAAACAGTTTCTTTGAGATCACCATGCAAGAAAGCATTTTGTACATCCAACTGTAGGAGAGGCCACCCTTTCGTTGTAGTTAGGGACAGAACGACCCGAATAGTTGTAGCCTTGACAACAGGGCTAAAGGTGTCATGATAATCAACACCCCGTTGTTGACAAAAACCTTTCGCAACAAGACGCGCCTTATAGCGCGTGCCAGCCCCTGATTGATCTCTTTTAACTTTGTAAACCCATTTGCAGCCCATAATATTTGTGTTTGGACTACACGAAACTAAAGACCAAGTGCCATTTTGCACAAGATCCGAGTATTCATCGGCTATAGCTTTCCTCCAGTGAGGATCTTTGTTAGCAATGGTAAACGACACAGGTGATGAAGCAGAAGAGGGGTGAGTGTGATAGGAGGAAGGATTGTATCGGTCTAGTTGTTTGGGATTGGGTCGGAGATTGGAAGGACGAGTGCATGGTGGAGGGGGTGGTGGTGGAAGGGGTATATTTGAGGAGGAGGAGCTGATTGGGCTGTTTGGTTGGGCTGTGGATGTAGGAGCTGATGGAGTATGAGAAAAGGGGCTGTTGGATTCAGTTTGGGCTGTTTTAGGGCTGTTGGGTTGGGCTGTTGAGGAATGAGCTGATTGGGTATGGGAAGGTGTGGGATAGGATGAGTAATATGGTGGGCTTGAGGTGGAGCAAGGTGGAGTAACAGGTGGTGATGGCTGAAACGGAAAGAGTCGCTCGTTAAAACGAACATGACAGGCGATATAAATGCAATCAGTTTGGGGGTCAAGGCACCGGTACCCGTGATGAGAGGTGCTGTAGCCTAGAAACACACATAGGAGGGATCGGAGATCCATTTTGTGGGAGTTGTAGGCTCGAAGATGAGGGTAGCATTGGCACCCAAAAACTCTAAGAAAGGAAAAATCAGGCTTGTGATGAAAGATATGTTCAAATGGAGATATATAAGTGTTGGAACGGGATGGCATTCGATTGATTATATAGACAGCAATGCCAAACGCAAAATGCCAAAACTTTTGTGGAACGTGAGACTGAGCAAGTAATGTGAGCCCAGTTTCAACAACGTGTCGATGCCGGTGTTCAACGACACCATTCTGTTCACTTGTGTGTGGACAGGAGAGTCTGTGAATGATGCCATGTTGCAAAAAAAATGGGGAGAGTTTACGAAATTCGCCTCCCCAATTGGTTTGAACTGATTTGAGTTTTGTTTGAAATTGTCTTTCGGCCATTTTTATGAATTGGGTAAAGGTTGTAAACACATCAGATTTAAGTTTTAAAGGGAAAAACCACATGAATTTAGAGTAATGATCTACGCACAGTAAAAAATAAAGATGACCATCAAATGAAGGAACAGGTGCGGGACCCCATACATCACAAACAACTAAATCCAAAACATGTGAACTTTTATAATCTGATAAAGACAATGATAGTTTGGAAGATTTTCCCACAAAACATGACTCACAAATGAAATCCGAATTTTTATCCAAAACAGGCAAACAATATTTAGTAAACATAGAACGTAAAAGTTGATGATGTGGATGACCAAGCCGTTGATGCCAAGTCTGGGATGAAGCACGAGCGATTGAGAAGGCAACTTTAGGAACATCCTGAATCTTGGGAAGATAGAATGAGTAGAGGCCATCAGTGCTTGGACCCGTGAGGAGGGTAATGTGTGAATGCTTGTCCTTCACAGAAAAGAAATTAGAGTGAAATTCAAAGAAAACGTTGTTATCATGGCAGAAAATTTGAACAGAGAGTAAATTTCTTTGATGGCAGGGACATAAAGGATATTTTTAAGTGAAAATGTTTTGTTTGGGGAATAGAAACAAGATGGACCAATGTGAAGAATAGGGAGAGCGTTACCATTACCAACATGAAGATTGTCCTCACCGAGGTACTGTTCTGAATACTCGAAGCTTGGGAGATCTGGAGCCACATGGTTGGTAGAACCGGTGTCCAGAAGCCATGATGAAGAAGCTTGTGAATGAGCATCAGCATAATTAGCAGAAGGTGAACGTCCCCTCATGGTGGAAGGGTCTCGGTTGGGACACTGTGAGGGGATGTGACCAATTCCACATCGAGTACATGTGCCAAAAACCGTGGTTTGAGTAGACGCCCATGGAAACTGACTGCGATTGCTACCACTTGAGGTTCGGTTATTAAAGGTGTTGTTGCCACGTCCTTTTTGGGTGGTTTGACCACGACCCCGGTTAGTCCTGAAACGATTGGTGTAGAAGGCTTGGGGCTGTGGTGAGGAAGATTGAAGAGGTTGAATTTGTAGACCAAGTTGGTTAACCATCTGTTGCAATGCTTGAATAGTGGGGCTGTTAAGTGAGCCGAGAGGTTAACAAATGGATTAGATGGTTGTGGGGTAGGGTGTGTTGCAGCCGTGAAGGCTTGGGTTGGTGTGACAGCAGGCAAAGACTTACGAATCATGAAATCATGGTCCGAAAGTAGGGCATGAAGCTCATTGAAAGCTGTAGGAAACTGGCGAGTCAGCAGAGTACTTTTGAGACCATTGTATTCCTCACGTAAACCTGAAATGACTAACATGACAAGGTCCTTTTCTTTGACAGGTTCACCGATGTTGGCAAGGGCATCCGCATAGTCTTGTGCTCGTACAAGATAAGTTGAGTAGGTTTCATCACTCATCATCTCAATTCTCAGCAGTTGTTGTTTGAGAGTAAACTCACGAGAAGCGGTGTTTGGAGAATAGGCTCGTTCAAGAGCCAACCATAGATCTCTGGATGTATTGCTGTGTTGTACATGACCGAAAGCTGATACAGAAATAGTTGAAACAATCAGCATGCGCACGTGTGCATCGTTTGATATCCATGTCGTGTGATTGGGATTTGGTTGTGGTTTAGGTGCAGGTTGTGATTCGGATGGTGAGGGTGCTTGAATAGTGTCTGGTGGACAGGGTATGGTGCCATCAACATAGCCATACAAACTGTTTGTAACAAGGAAGGGTTGAATCATGGCTTTCCAAAAGCCATAGTTTGTAGGAGAAAGTTTAAAACCGAATTTGTGAGAGTTGTGAGTTGTTTTGGTAGTGTCAGAGAAGGTTTGAAGAAGAGCCATTATGTATTGTGGCGGCAGCAGCAGGGGTGGCAGCAGCAAGGTGTTTTAGGGTTAGGGTTTAATTTGGCTCTGATACCAAATCAATCGGTAATTGTGTATTGTATTGCAATGATTAATCAATAATACATCAGATATAAATAGACTTGGTATTTACATAGCACACCCTCTAGTATATACTAAATGTCTAATTGTATTGTCTAATAGGATAAATCATAATATAATGATTTATATCAAAATATATTTTTAATGAAATATTTCTAGTAAATATGAATTTTCGTTTTTCAGTAAGTTTGTACCACCTATTTGATTTTAGTAAAAAGTTTTATATTTTATTATTAAGGTATAGAGATTTATATGTGAATCACGTGCGACTATGTAACAATTAAAACTTAATGATATGAAATGACAGTTAATGAATAATGAAAAAAATATAAAAAAATTAGTTATACTAATATAAGATCCAATTCTGTTATATTTAATTTTTTTAATTATGTTTTATAGAAGAAATATGTTTTATTTATTTTACGTTTAAACCACACGTGGTTTTAAGATACATTACCGTAAAAATACCATAAAATATATTTAATATTACTTAAATGTATAAAGAAAATAAAACTGTTGTCCATGATTATACCAGGTGAACATAACATGCGATTTTCTAAACAAATGTAGAATTGTTGATGATTATGTTACGGATTACTATTTATAGATTAATTTGTTACGTATTTTCTACGCACCAATATTTTTGTGAGGGCTTAAACTAGAAACTATCTTAATTATCAGTGTTTTATTAGGCAACTCTTCAATTTGGGTGTCGAAGACAGGATCATTGCCTTGTATTTGTGAAGTTGCCGAACTATCGTAGGCGGAGTCCGCGTTCGGCTTTTTGTGAACTAGTGACTAATTGTGTGTACAGATAAAATCATAGAACAGTAACTAACTTTTAATTTTTATAAAATAATATTACATTTTTTTACTTATAAGTTGTTTTATTGTTTTCAGTTCTTTTATAATCATTTACCTTGAAGGATTTAATTAAATAATTATGAAATTTGTTTATTGCTTGTGCTCTGTTTTCTTCTAAATCACCTCTTATTTCAAGTTAAGCTCGGGAAAAGAATAATAAATAGTAATCAAGTTTTATATTTATTCAGTATATATTACTTAATTTTGATATTTGTAAAAGAACTTCATTAACAATAAATCAATACTAAAACTTAAGTCCTTTTAGTAATTCGAAAAAAGTTTAATTAACTTAAATAAGAAAACTTTATTAGATGACATACTCCTATCTTATTATTAATATTATATATGTTCTAATGCATATTTTTCTACCTCTTGAATAATGGAGAGCCTGTCGACGATTATGGGCAAATATGCAAGGGAGCTGAGGGTGTTTGGGATTGTTTATTTTTTTAAAATGTTATTTTTTAAAAATAACTTTTCAAAAGTAACTTCATTTAACTTTTTAAAATCTATTTTGTAACCCTTTAAAATCAGCTTAAAAAGTTGATTTGCTAAATATGCACTTAGAGGCGGCATGTAGAGGAAAGAGGGATAGTTCTTTAAGGATGGAATTTGTTTATAGAGAACAATAATAAATTCTGTAAGAGAGGGATAAGAGAGATATAAAAGATAAAATAATGATCAGAATATTTCTAATATGTCATATATATATATATATATAAAGGACATTGGGTGACTATGTTTATAAACCTCATGAAGCAAAATTGGATTTAACTATTTTAATTTTTTTTAATATTAATTCTATAAAATTACAAAATAATTACATTTGAATTATAAGATTAAATTCTTATGTCAATTTATATCTTAACTTCAAAATTTTGGCATATTAAAATCTATTGGTTTAATTTAGATGATAAAATACATATCTTTAGAAAAGATAAAAAAACAAATAAACATGTTTTTGAGTCAACCCATGATCCAAACATGACTTGTTTAGCTAAAGTTGTTCAAGAGTTAGACCCGAAACTGTTGAGAACCCATTTACATACTATTTGACCCACAAATTTTATGATAGGTTCGGGTTATTTCACAAATTTGCACTACAAATGTTCTTGATGATCAAGCTCTTGAAGCTATTGCCTTGTTCAAGAACTAAGTTTTTGAGCCCAGGCAAGTTGCATATAAAACGAGCATAAATGAGCTATGTGAGGTAGGTAATAGGTTACAACAATCGCGCCGGGCGGGGCATAGATTCATGGAGAAACCGAGTCAATTTTAACATAGATGATTCATCAATACACTTTTCCAAAATGATCAATGGTGCTAAACATAAACCAAACAGTTTGAATCATGGTCTTGGTACGCAGAAAGAAGTTTCCCCAAATGTGTATAGTGTGTACCTATTGCATCATGAAAGAAATTGGTCTATCTACAGATAAGTTTTTATGTTAACATTTACACAAAAACCAAGCAAACAACTTCTAAAACCACTTGCTAACAAATGTAAATACAAAGAAAGAATCAAATGAAGTACACCCAAGTTATGCTTACACAGAATGAAAATGTAATGTTATATAACGCATTTCAAGAGAACAAAGTTTGAGGTCTACAAAACAACATAAGTTATTTTCCAAGTAATATATCATAAAGATTCCTAGTTTATATCATGGCATTCATAACATGAGATACGATTACAATAGATGAATAGGCTTACTCGTATTTGCTGTAATCTAAGTCATTTTCGTATTTCTAACTATAGTTGCTACATAAAATGTTTGTTGTCTTGTTTTGAAGTTCCAAGTCGTCCTCATCCACTAGACTAGCCTCATTTTGCACCTTGTAATGCAGTTCCAAGTCAACTTTTTCCACTAATCTCACAAATTTATGTACAGAATCTCCCATCGCATTGCAGCGATGTGAAGCGCTGTTTCTAAGTTTCCAATAACAGCAAACCATTTCAAATCCCCCTAATTGATGCTTCGTATAGTGGAACATAAAGCTTGGAGCTCCAATTCGGACCTCCTTAAAAAGCATTTACAAAAGCATGTCAGTACTCCTTTCGCCCTTCCCCCAAAACTAAAGACATGTGTATTAACACATATTTCACATAACATTATTCATACATAAAACATTCTGTTTACCTATACACACATAAAGATGGATTTACATCCATAAATATAGCATGTCTAGATTTAGAACTGGTCGTCAAGTTGAAAAAAACTAGTTTAACATGACCTATTTATGTGTAGTAGAACTCAATATGCCCCAAATTAACTCCAATTTTACTAGATAATGATATCATAACCAATGTTAACAAGTATCTACTAATCTACTATAGTTCTCACCAAAGATAAGGGGGCAAAGACGTTTTTGCTGAATCCAGATTAACGCATTTCAAGAGAACCCACACATGATTCTGACCATCATGTATGTGATGTCCATTAGGGTACCGAGATCACACCCCGATTCACTTTTTCACTTCCATCTGCAGTCTCTAAACAGAACAAAGTGCTGTAAATCTCACTTTCCATTGTTAATAAGTATGTTTGGGTAACATTAAAAAAAAGTTAATAAGTTAATTTTAAAAGATTAAAAAGTAGATTTTAAAAAGTTAAATGGAGTTACTTTTGAAAAAGTTATTTTTCAAAAGTATCTTTTTAAAAAAAATAAGCAATCCCAAACTCCCCTCAATACCACAATGTGTTGTACGGTAAAAGTTTGAGTAATTTTGTGAACATGTAACATACATTTAAGGATTAGTCTCAATACCACAATGTGTTGTATGGTAAAAGTTTGAGTAATGTTACGAACATGTAATAAGGATTAGAGTGTTTAGAGAGTGTTGGGATTTTCTTTAGGAAAATACATAATGAGAACACTAGAAGTGTTAAAAACTGTCATCTGTCATTTTAATTTTATGTTGAGCTATCATAAAAGATCTTTAAGAGCATTCACAATCCATCTCCCATCTCCATCCTTATAATTATACTAAAAATTATTATTTTTTCTCTTTTTTTTTAATTAGATAATATTTTTTTCATATATTTATCATTACCTTTTATCTCTCATCTACTCACTACCACTTAAAAAATATCAAAAAATTTATAGGGGTTGTACCGTGTTTCCCCATATACAACGCCCATAAATTCTCCATCTACTTCATTTCAACCACTTACAACCATCCCCTCTAATATAGGACATCCACTCACATAAAAATTAAAAACAGGTTGTGAATGCTCTAAGAGAGATGTGTTTCTCATTTTTACACTGATGTATCTTAAAGTACTTAAACATTTTTTAAATTAAAGTAACTAAAAATAAATTAAAAACATTAGATGTAACTCATTAATAAGGTGAAAAGCTCATACTTGGTCTCATAAATGTTGGGTACCCAATATTCATTACGTGTCACGTATACGTATTAGCTTGTTAATAATTAGGTCGTTGGAACTCTCAAGTTCGTCTTTTACTGTTTTAAATTATTATATAATTTCACAACCCAAAGAATTAGAATTGTAAAGACAATAAAATTGGTGGATTAATAAACTACTCAATTACCTAACGACAATAATACTAAAATTAAAAATAAAATGTTTACAAGTATGATTCAAAGTGATATATATGTCTATTTTGAAATTTTGAATAATCAAAGTGACTTTCACTTAATATCATACCTGTAAAAAAATTATAATAGAATCCATTTCCACAGCCCATCTAAAAAATTTTTAGACTTCAAGTTCTGGTTATCTTCCATCCTTAATATGCTCTCTTATTGCCTTTTGTAAATAGTTGGCACTCTTATTAATTTAAAATATTACTATAAAGTTTATAAAATATGGCAATAAAGTCTTTTTGTATTCTTTTTGATCCGTTAAAAAAGTACTTTCCATAAAAATTTTCGGAGTAAACCAATTCCATAAAGCTTAAAGGCTTTGCTTCTGTGTAAGACTGTGATCGGTTTATCGTCGTTTACCAAATCCATTCGGAGAATAACTTCGGTTTCTTCAATTTTGAGAGCTTTTGATCGAAGATGGGACGAAAGTTCTTCGTAGGTGGCAACTGGAAATGCGTAAGTATTCGCTCAAGATTTGTTTCTGTGAATCGCTTCGCAAGTTTGTTCGTTCTTATGTTAATAAATCGACCGATTAATGCATTATTGTATCTCACAAATTGATCTGTTTTCAGTTTTTATTATATATGTGTATGATGTTCCATTCGCATTAAGCAATCGCTGTGTTATTTTACTCTCTTCGTCTTCCGTTTGTATCGATCTTGTGAAGTTTGTTTATAATCATCGAAAATGTAACACGATTATGTGTAGGTTTTCTGGACAATTCAAATGATAAAATGGTTTGTTTGATGATTAATTGATTCTATGAATTTCGATTCATTCAATAGGAAGAAAACGTAATTGTATCAACAAATGCATACGATGATGATTTTTCACTTGGGAAAGTTGTTTGGTTGATTGAATTCAAAAGTGTAGATACTGATTGTATGAGATTTAGTGATTAATTGATTATCGAATAGTGAATACATATTAGTGGGTTCAAGCCATCAAGGATTCATTTCTTCATTTCATCAGTCGAGTTAGTAAACGGATTTCTATTTGTTGATTATATTATTTGACAAATTTGTTGTAGAATGGAAACACAGAAGATGTTAAGAAGATAGTGTCAACACTTAATGCAGGTCAAGTGCCATCTGCAGATGTTGTAGGTAAGCCATTCCGGCCTGTAATTGGTCAACAATCGCGTCAATCTTTTCGCATCATGATCATTGTCAATCTATAAACTATTGCTAAGATATATAGATATTCGTATTGTTAATCCAGATAATTTTTAAATTTTACAGAGATTGTGGTGAGCCCCCCATTTGTGTTCATCCCCTGTGTTAAGAGTGAACTAAAGCCCCACTTTCAAGTTGCAGCTCAAAATTGTTGGGTTAAGAAAGGAGGTGCATTTACCGGCGAAATTAGGTATATTTCTTTGCGTTTAATCACCTTCAACGGCTAAAAGAAAGCATTAACCTCTCATTTCAATTTGTTTTTGATCTTCACTCATTTTAAAAATTATCTAATAATTTTGTAATCGTTTGTATGTGCAGTGCAGAAATGCTTGTGAACTTGGGTATCCCATGGGTCATCATTGGTCACTCCGAAAGGAGAGCTTTAATGAATGAAAGCAATGAAGTAATCTCTTTAAGATATGAATGTTTCGTGTCCATCTATTAGTGAAGATGCTAATACGTTTTCATTAATTTGGTAAACCACATTTCAGTTTGTAGGAGATAAAGTTGCATATGCACTTTCTCAAGGTTTGAAGGTGATTGCTTGTGTTGGGGAGACCCTTGAGGAACGCGAAGCTGGAACAACTATGAAAGTTGTTGCTGCACAAACTAAAGCAATTGCAGGTATATATATCTTTCAAAACCATTCTTGTTTAACAAAGTTCATTTGAATAATACATCTGACTCAAATTATGAACTTTGTATGTATTTTTGTTGCAGACAAGATCTCAAGCTGGGATAATGTCGTCCTTGCATATGAGCCCGTTTGGGCTATTGGAACCGGGAAGGTTGCCACTCCAGCTCAGGCTCAAGAAGTAAGTGAAATATTAATTTCTGATTTCTAGTATAATATCATTGGTGAACATAAGTTTAAGAAAATTAACTATGGTTAACAGGTACATGCAGAATTAAGGAAATGGCTTGAGACAAACATCAAAGCTGATGTTGCAGCTTCAACCAGGATTATCTATGGAGGTTTGTCAATGTTTGTTATGAAGTTTTTATTTTGATTAATTTAAATTAAGATATTATATATCTATTTGCAGGATCTGTGAATGGATCCAACTGCAAGGAATTAGGAGGGCAACAAGATGTTGATGGTTTCTTAGTTGGTGGAGCTTCTCTTAAGGTAAATTAATTATATCATTGTTTTAATATCTTTCTTAGTTTATAATTTTTATTATTTATTTCATTTTTTCTATATTTTGTTTATGCAGCCTGAATTTATTGATATCATCAAGGCTGCTGAAGTGAAGAAAAGTGCATGAGTTTTATATCGTCTATGCTATCATATTTTGGAGCTCTTATTGATGGTGAATGTTTCAAGACAAGATGCTCTTATTCAAATTTTAAGGACTCACTTGGATGTTAATTAGAAATGATGTTTTGTCTAATAAGATTCTTAATAAGTTCCTATGTGCATACATGTTTTTTTAAACGTTAAAAACACACAACTCCTAAAATCCAATAATTGTCCATTTTGTGGACTTGAACCAACACCACCTTTGTGGAGATAAAACACCAGATACAAGTATACAACTAGCCCAAAAGCCCATCAACATATACATGATTCGTTGCTATAGAATGTTCCCCTCATGTGCTTCTTTCCGACTAGTGGGTTTTTAGGATTTATTTAAATGCATGATCTGAGGCTTGTGATCGTGAGAAATGTGGTTGGATTGTAAAATTGAATCTCTTTTCACAAAATTGTATTCTATTATAAAGGGATGAAAGAGAAATTGTAAAACTTCATAATAATCTGATCAAATTTAGAATAAAAACTCTATTATAGAGAGACTTTATAATCTGATTAAATCTAGAATAAAAACTCTATTTTATAAAGAGACTCCACTGTTGACAATGTTTTATTGGTTACAAATTGTAAAGTGAGAAAGCTGCCAATTTATATCAAGTACAAGGTTGAACTTACAAAGTGAAAGTTCCCTCTCCTTCCTTCTGTTGTGTTATAGGATTCAGAAGTGCAAAACAAACATGAAATAATTAAGTAATAAATTCAACTTGTTCGTTTGTGTAAGTTGTTTATAAAGGCGTGTATAAACTAGAGTATATAATTTAACAACCTTTTTAAATAATTATAAAAAATTTGAGTATACCATTTACACCCTTTAGTCAGCCTGATAATTAAGTATTGAATTGGTCGATGCTAATTTATGTGTGATCATATACTTGTGTAATGCTATTTGAAACTCTTTCTTATAACTTAATATCTTTTTAACATCGATACAACTAGTGATTAGGTTTAATATCCGGTTATGAAGACATTCTTTCCATCTCTATGTGTGTTAAGCACACAACATATATCACCCTTGATATATACCATCTCTATCTATTGTACTTTATAGGGGGGGAAACTTATTTTTTTAACAGTGATGGCCTCGGCAAGCTTAAGAATACTTTTAATCGTAGCTTATGATAATAAAAATCCTAACTCGACAGTTATAAACATGTTTCTAATGTATGAAAACAAAAACATTTATCAAACTATAAAATTTATTTTATTCCGTGCGATAGCGAATGAAAAAAGAAATGAAAAAAATGAGACGTTCATATTCAATGTTCAGGTTCCTCAGGATACATTCCCTCCCAAAAACGAAAGCTGATCGAATCTCCAAATTGCGAATCATCTCTGTGAATTTCACCGCAAACCCTAATCAAAACGTACCACGAATCTTTCCCTCTTTCACTTTCAACTCGAATATCCCTTTATCGTGGATGGAAAATTTGCATTCCAGTTGTGAAGAATCAATAGTTTTTTACTCGTTGGATGTTCTTGGTTGCTATAAATACCAAGATGGTGTAAGGTTTGATATGCAGTGTCGTTTTGGGTTTCGCTCCAAATTGGATTTGTTAGGGCTCAATATACGATTTGATTTCTTGTGTTCAGGTACTTTCTTGATCTTTTATCTTTGCTTTTTAACGATCGTCGAATATTGTATTTAATGATTTCAGAAACTTATGAATTATGTTCCTTCTATTAATCTATGGAAGGTTGTTCCAGTTTTGAAGAACAAATCGAGTTGTGTGATTGAGGTTTCGTTCGATTTAGTTATGCGTTATTAACCCTAGGATTAATTTGAATTTGAAAGAAATTTCCATGTATTTATAGGGTGATTTGACTTTTAAAGGTCAAAATTTGACATTCTGGAAGACTAGAAGTCAAACATCGTAGTTACACAATTCAAAGTTTATGTGCAATCTTTCAACTCTTTTAGACCAGTTACACTAAAATATTATGTGGTTTATTATTCTTTTGCAAGAACTATTCATCAAGTGTGCAATTGAAAAGTAATCTGTTTAATTCCCTACAAGTCAAACTTTGACCTTTTCTCATGAATACATATAAATTCTTTACACTGTGTTAAGTGATTCATATAAATCCTGAGATTGGGGAGCACATATGTTTAACACCCCACCTGTGTAAAATTAAAGGTTTTAGATAATCTTGGTTGCTTGCATTACAATATTTTTCCTTTGTATGCAGGATAATTCTTGTTTGTTTATATTAATCAAGCCTCATAAAGTTATTACAACACTCTTAAGGCATAGAATATGGGTTTCCTTGGTAACGTAAGTATCATACTTCACCTTCAATCTTTGTTTGATGATTTTTCGTTTCAATTGACGCGTATAACCTAATATACAGAATGGAAATAATCTTATTGCATTTGTAACATGCTTTTTGCTTGTTTATCTTATTGTTTCTTTTGTTTTGATTATAGGATAATGATGATGGCGTGCAGCAATCACAAATTGGTAAGCTCAATTATCTGTAAATTAACATATGTTTCTTCATTTGGATATTTCTTATCAATTATCCTAGCTAAATTTGGTCTTTTATTTGCCAGCGATACGCAATGGAAGAGAAGTTTTGCTACAGGTAACTATGGTTTGTACGTAATTGTTCTTTACAGTTTACAAACAACAACTTTTAAACCTTTAAGGAGTGGTGTAGTAGTGTGCGCATGATTCCCTTTAGCAGAGGGCCTTAGGTATGAATCTTGTCAGGTCCCATGAGTTTTTACTGAAGGGTTCTCACGGCTACAAAAAAACTGCAATGTTTATCATTTTTCTTTCTAACAATATTAATGTGCATCAATCAAGAAATGATTCAAAATTTGTAACTTTTCAGGCTTTCAATTGGGAGTCGCATAAACACGACTGGTGGAGAAATTTGGAGAGAAAAGTACCAGATATGGCAAAATCCGGGATTACATCAGCCTGGTTGCCACCCGCAACTAATTCGTTTTCACCTGAAGGTTCATAAATTAAAATGTAGCAGAAAATTATATAAATATGTTATTTTTTTCTAATCTAGTTCATTCTCTTCACAGGCTACCTTCCACAGAACCTCTATTCTCTTAACTCTTCATACGGTTCTGAATATTTGCTTAAAACATTATTAAATAAAATGAAACAATATAATCTTCGACCAATGGCTGACATAGTCATCAATCATCGTGTGGGGACCACCCAAGGACTTGGTGGGAGGTATAACCGTTATGATGGGATACCGCTGTCATGGGATGAAAGGGCTGTTACGTCGTGTACAGGTGGACGGGTATGCACTAAAAACAAAATATGATTTGTGACCATATATCAAACAAATTATTAAGGGTAATAACTGCTTTCTTGTGTTTTATTTTACAGGGTAACCGTAGCACTGGAGACAACTTTAATGGGGTTCCAAATATTGATCACACACAAGATTTTGTTAGAAAAGATATTATTGGTTGGCTAAAATGGCTTAGATATACTGTTGGTTTTCAAGATTTCCGTTTCGATTTTGCAAGAGGGTATTGCATACAAATCCTTTCGTTTACATATTAATCGACTATTTACTGTTCTTTAATCGACTATTTACTGATGTTACATATAGTTATTCTGCAAAATATGTGAAAGAATACATTGAAGGTGCAAAGCCAATATTTTGTGTTGGAGAATACTGGGACTCATGCAACTATAATGGATCTTACTTGGCATACAATCAAGGTTCTTTTTTTTTAATTTCTATTTTAATTTTGAATCTTTTGTTATATGTTTTTGTAATTTTTGACTAAATTTACTTGCAGATAGTCATAGGCAACGTATTATTAACTGGATTGATGCCACCGGGCAGCTTTCTACAGCATTCGACTTTACAACCAAAGGAATTCTTCAGGTATAACCCAAAAGTTGTAAACTACTTCAAATGAAATTATCATTTCTTGCTTTATAAAAGGGTGGTTTGACCTTAAGTCGCTTTTTTACCTCGACTGTAAATGTTAATTTCTTTTACTACAGGAAGCTGTTAAGGGGCAACTCTGGCGTTTGCGTGATGCACAAGGAAAGCCGCCAGGTGTGATAGGATGGTGGCCTTCAAGAGCTGTAACATTTCTTGATAATCATGACACTGGCTCAACTCAGGTATCATATTAATGCACATCAAGGGCAAATATGTCAACAATTTATCTTTAATCAGAATATGCTGTTAAATATTATCATAACATATGATTTAGTTGCTCAATAAATGAATCCAAATTGTTTTCGTGTTGCAGGGTCACTGGCCATTTCCTTCAAATCATGTCATGGAGGTATAAGATCGTATTTTACTAGATTCTGGTTTCTAAATAACACGAATTTATCATTTTGATTTCTGATTCGATGACACTATTCAGGGCTATGCGTATATCCTCACACATCCAGGGATACCCTCAATCTTCTATGACCATTTTTATGATTGGGGCAGCGTCATGCACGACCAAATTGCAAAACTGGTATGTATATCTGGCATAATGATCAAAACGGGTCGGGTCGTATTAAACCCACATTTTCCCAAATCTTAAAAGTTTTTCTTTGATAAATAAAAAACCGTGTTAGATATGACTAAAGAAAGTATATTAAAACCAGTTGACTCATTTTATGTGCATCCTCTTTGAATAAATATTTTAAATACAACCGTTTGAGATAGAATGTAACCCAAATCAACCCATTCTCACATATTTGATAAGTTAAAACTTGTATGCAGATTCATATTCGCAAGCAGCAAGACATAAACAGCAGATCCTCCATTAGAATCATTGAGGCCCAAGCCAATCTTTATGCAGCTATAATAGGAGAGAAACTGTGCATGAAAATTGGTAGCGGTTCATGGTGTCCCACAGGCCCCGAGTGGAAACTCGCAGCCCATGGACACCAATATGCAGTTTGGCACAAGTAAAATTAACAAGCATCAATGCATCATAGTTTCATTCCACATGATGATATTATTAGTTCTCTATCATGATATTGAAATATGAGATTATGAATAAATGCCAGTTTGTGTTACTGAATAAAGTAGTCAATCAAACATTGTATTGTATTTTTTAACATTTTGATGGTAATTATATCGTTTTCACTTTGTGGGAACTTCAGATTGACCATTGTATGTTTTGTTTTTAAAATCAAGAGATGTTATATTAAACTCTAAAATCAAGAGTTTATGTTTATAAGTGGATGATATATTGATGTCTTTTTGTAAGACTAATGAATATTCATCACACTTCACGTTATATTTATCGTCATATTAGCGTCATATCATTCTTCACTTTTTTATTGAAATGATTTTCACAACCTATCACTTTTCACTCCACTATTTTGTTATTATTATTATTATTTTAATATATAAGAGAGAGTGTGTGTTTTGTGTCAACAACCACGCTTGCAACCACTGGTGCGGATCACAATGGAGGTGCACAATGTTCACATTGTGGTCACGCTACCACATCATGCCATACCATGAGGCGTGCTTGGTATGTTGTATGCTCGCAAGTCCTAAAGAGATGTTATATTAAATTTCAAAATCAAGAGATTATGCTTATAACCGGACTAGGGGTAACTTGTTCCTTAAGTTTTCATGACTGAGTGGCTAAGCAAGCCTAAAAATCTATACAAGTCGAGCTCGTCATGCTAACTTTGTTTGCAAGTCATGTTAATGTTTATCTACATCAATATCAAAATTGTCTTAGCGAAACACAGTTTATGCTCTACATTTACTATACTCTTAAAATCATCATACCTATATTATATAAGATTTAAACCCGTAACATTTTGTTTTTAAAGTACTTTACTAGAGACATAAACATAACTTGTTGACCAAAGCTCTCGATAAAACTGATCCTTAATTGGCCTCTCACTCTTAACATCTCCTAGACTTGTATTTCTGCGTTATTTACCCATCCGCACCTGTGTGATGCTAATTCACTAGTAAAACTTTTATTAACATTCATGTTTTTTGTCTTTTTTAAATGATTACTTACACTTTAAGCCTTTTAAACCAAAATTCCAAAAAAAAAAACAGCTAACAGATTTAATGGTATGGTAGTTTGATTATGGCAGAGTGTGCATTTATGAGAGATGGAGCCTCAAGGGTAGATTTCTAGCATTAAATTTACCAGCTCTGTCTTCCCTTTTTATGTGCTCAAAAGTAATGAATGATAACTCTATTTGGAATTGAGCATGATAGAGCTAACATTAACATAAGATTACATTTATTATAAATATATTTTACTTTTGCCAAACAATAACATTTCAAAAATAATCTTCAACATCCCTCCATAAAACTTTTTTTTCTCTCTAAAAACTAAGATAATCATTTGAGTAAATTAAGGTATTTGTTCAAGATATTTGGGTAAAATTGCAAATTTCTATGAATTTTTGAATTTTTCTCATTATTGTATTCACATTCTACTTTCATGTTTTACAAACACAATAATCAGATAATCTCTCTTAAGACGGTGTTTTAGACACCCTTTACGTTATGTTACTCTCACAAAATGAAATCAAATCATATGTTTGATTCATACAAATATTAGTTTTGCATAAATCGTTTTGACTTCATTAAAAAAACACGAGAAGAGGGATAAAGTTATTTAGGTACGGTTTTCCACTTAACTTTTGTTTTCATGTTAAGTTGTTTAATTAAGAGTTATAGTATATAATTATAAATAAAATAATCTAACTGCTAAATTTAACCCAATGGTATAATTATAAATACAAAAACAACACATAATAGGTGTTTTATTCCTTGGAGCTCAATGGTTCAGATCATACAATAAACAGTTTAGATGAATTTAAGAGTAAATTATAAGCAATTAAAAAATATAGAAACTTAATTTTTTTCTTAAACGGAGTAACATTTTTTTGTTTTTCTTTTCCACTAGTTAATGGTTTTATATATTGTATGCAAAGGGAGAAGAAGTAATAAATGAAAGCAGGTGAATTTGCAGCATCTCATCAACCTTCACAGCGACGTATCACTCGACAAAATGCAACTTTGGTCTTCCAAGTTCCAACAGCACCTCACGATTCCCTTTTCCACACTTCAATTTCTCATTCACAAATAATTATTTTCATAATCATGCATCAAAAAATATATTGCAGCCCGTACATAAATAACATATAATTATAAACACATTAATCATGCATCGATATTGGTTGTGAACATGAGAGATAAGAAGGTTAGTTAGAACATTATCAACAAAGCTTGGTTAACACTTCACACAATACTTTTAAATATATATCAACATACTTATCTAGGGTCGCATGATTGACAATCTCATTTGGCACTATAATGTTATAAATAAAGTGATTTGATATACTAATTTTTTTCCTACAACAAATTTAACTTACTCTTATTAACCTATATATGCACTCAATTAAATATATCTAGGCATTAGTTTAAACGAACTAAATGACGAGTCAATAAGCCAGCTAACCATCGAGCTAATAAGACGAGAATACCATGGCTCTGGCTCGACTTGTTCACAAAAGCAAGACATGCTGTGTTTGACACGACTATACTCTTTTAACTAAACATGTCATTTTCATAAATAATAATACATGTATGATTAATAAGCATGTTACATGACACGACACGTTTAACATAATTATATCTAACCAAATAAATAACATAAAAGACATGACATGTTCAACACAAATAAAATGTAATTCAATAGCACAACTGATACACAGGTTTAACACGATTATTGACACAACTCACTAAACAATATTTAAATAATAAGTTACACTTAATATAATAAAATAAAAGTTATTAAAAATCACAACTCATATTCAATCATAACATACTCAATTACTTAAAAGCCTATAAATAAAACTGTCATTTGATAAACAAATCTATTTTACGGGTCATGTTGACCTACTAATATATGTGACAAGATAGTTTAAACGTGTTTCGTGTGTCATAAGAGGATTAAGTGGGTCGAGCATTGTTAGACGTACATGTTTTTGATCTTGTCATTAACATGCCAAATTACCAACCCATTTATGACCCGAAGACGTTTACTCTAGACGTCAATACACTAAATTTTATATCAACTCATGTCGCGTTAAGTTTCTATAAATTGGATTCCAGTTTGATGATTCGATCATTTAATGTTCTAATGACTGGTTCCACTTATTTGTCTTCTCATTTTCTTCATTGTTGCAACTTCAATTCAGCGTGACTACTTCTCTTCGTTGTTATATTGTGGTACCTAGAGATAGGAGATAGTGTTCTCGTGCAATACATACCGTCTTAGGGTGGAGAGGATATTCACACGCCTTCACTCAACACTATGAATCCCACCGATAGAATTTTATCATATCACATCATACCATACTACATCATACCATCATATTTAATAGAGACACTCATATCACACCATACAACTACACATCCACCCACCCACATACATACACCAATATTAAAATCACATGGCATACGGTGATTCAACGGCCATGCGGCGTGAAGGGGGGATCATCGGTGGTGTTATCACGTCACGTCAGGACATGCCGCCTCACGGCATTGGCGCCGCTCCCGCCCTTACCACCGTATCACACCGCTAGTCCCACGTGGTTTCCGTCCACCTAAAGTCCCTAAATCCGCCACTTTTCGCACCTTTTATTTCATATGGGAATCATGTAATATTTGCACACCCCAGCTACACTCAATCTATGTGGCAGATAGAATCTTTAGAGTGATTGATTTGTGCATATTAAAGAAGAAAAGACCCTTGATTTGTTCGTTTTTTCTCTCATCATATCGTGACAGACCTACAGCTTGTGCATGAATAATTACGACTAACACCTTTCTTCAACCCCTAAATTTTCAACCACAGAATCATATTCAATTCAACCCTCAATGCGTTGCGTACAACTCAACACCCTTTGAAAAGAAGATCACTACACTGTTATCAAGATTACCATGATACCAACCACCCCTCTTTAATATTTAGCCCTCTAGTTTAACTCTGCTGTACTCTATCTCGATCTCTCTATATACACACACACATATACATACACACATCCCATAATCATTATCATCTTCTTAAATAAATAACCCCATATCCCCTCTTTCTCTCTCGAACATCTTTCTTTATATTTGCACCATAGAGAGTGACCTTTGTTTCTTTCGGCATTAGGGTTTCTTTCATGAGGGTTTGATAAAGAGTTTCCTTCAGATTTCTTTGGCATTCTGTCCACCTCTAAATTCATTTGATCATATCCAAAGTGAAAAACAAAAAACAAAACAAGAAGCTTTGGTGTAACTATTTTTTTTTTTTTTTTTTTTTTTTTAACTTTGAGGTTTCGTATTTTGATAAGAAAACAAGAAACAATCTAATCAAGATTTTGTTTTCACTTTTTTTTGAGTGAAATTTGTGTTTATAGTTAGAGTGTGGAGGTGGGCATACTGTCAATGGAGCTCTGCTGGTATCTCTTTGTAAAACCATCATGAAACTTTTATGTTATGTTATGATCAGCCTTCAAGAGTTACTTACAGTACTGTTGTTCAATGAAAGGACAGTGTGCATATGATGTTTCATTGTTTCTCGCTATAAAAGCATGGTTGGTGTGTGTGTTTTGTGTGTTATTTGTTTGATTTGTGGTTGGATAGAGTTGAAAGCATTATGCTATTTTTTTGCAGTAGTGGTGTGATGATATGTTTCATTCCCAAAAGCAGATCTGTTTGTGTAGATGATAATGATCAATACTCAAAAGTAAAGCGCTTGCCTTTTTCTGTAAGTCCTTCCCTTTGACCCTGTAACTTCAAAGTAAAACCCTAGTTAGTAGTTATAGTTTTTGTTATATTTAACACTTCTTTTATACTATTCTTTTTTCTTAAACATGTTATAACACATGTTCGTCTCACGTATATGCCCTTACAACGTGTATGAACTTAATGGGTTTACCGAAATATAAATTGAAAGGTCGAAAGAAGATGTATAGATAGTTCTCGTGGAACTTGATATTTGACTTTTTTGTGTATAAGTAGTTGGTGTTTTGCTAAAGTTTTTGTTTTTATACAACTTATAATATAATCTTATTAATCACTTGTACTGAAACCTTTTGTTGTGAATAAAATGAAACTTGTTCTTTGCTAGCTCATCTGGTGCTTGTAGATTTCAGATTTAATTTGATATATTTGCGTGTGTTTAAATTTCTAAAACCTTTAATTTGAATTTAATTATGCAAAGTTGATTTATATACATAATATAATATTGTTTTTCCTTTTGGTTATAGACTTATGGTAATTTAAATATTTGATTTGACACGCTAATAAAAACGTCAGAATATTTTGAAAAGAAAAGTTAATAACTAATCATGACGAATGCAATAACCAATCGCCTTGGTTATAGTTAAAAACTTTTCTGGGAATAGCATTTTAATTCAAAGTTTTATTTTGTTATCGTATCACCAAAATATAATTTAAACACATCTTTCGGTTTTTGTGTTTCAAAAATAATATAACATCAGTAATGCGATTTGTTATAAATTTTACTTTTTTTGTTTAAGGCTTTAGGGTTTTGTAATGGTTATGATCAATAAGGGCTAACATAACAAATCAGATATGACACGATAAGACAAAAACACGATAAGGGCTAACACGAACATGAACGATAACTAATCGTGTCATTTTTTCAGGACACGAACACAAACCTGTTTAGAAACAAATCACACGATAAGACTTGTTAAGAGATACGATAAAAATAACACGTTTAGTGAAACAATAATTGATTGAAGTCCATCAAAATTTTGAATATACCTTAATCTTTAGCATGATAAAACTTAACATTTTTTAAACAAAAGTCAATAAAAAATTCTATTTTAACCGATAAAATAGTTTAATAAAGTAATATATGGAGTACGAAGAGGGTTCTGGTGAGGCCGGAGCCTCGGTCGGTGGTACTGTGATAATTGTATACGATTGAAGTAGTTGGACAGGGGATAAGGTTTTTAAATTAAACATGAAAAATAATGACTTATATAATAAATATATATTAACTATTTTAATAAGCTAAAAATATAAACAAGTTTTAACATGTGTGTTAACAGGTTAAAAGGTATTTGATCTGTTAAGACACGATTTTTATCATGTTTTTAACGTGTCGACCTGTTAATGACGCGAAACCTGTAAACTTAAACACGAAACTTATTAATTTCGTGTTGTGTCTTGTTAACAGACACGTGTCAGAAATTTTCAACCGATCAATGTTCTCATTACATAATACTTGATATACGTATTAAAATTATGTTTTAAATTTTATGTTCATTTAAAACCTAAGACAAACATATATTTTAACTAAATATTTGATCCTAATATACGTATTCAAAAATTATGTTTAAAATTTTACGTTTGTTTAAAACCTTAAACAATTCAATGTTTTCATTACATAATATCTAATATACATATCAAAAATTGTGTTTTCACTTTTACGTTTTTTAAAATTTAAAAAGATATATTAACTGAATACTTGAGGCTCAGGGTAGGTAAACTGATGTGATAGCAAACCAAAAACGCCAAAACAATGATTTTCAAATTATTTTTTGGGCATTGTCATAGCCTTTAAAGTTTTGAGATCACACCTATACGAAGGAGCGTGGCTTTGCGTCTTCTTATATATACACAAAAGGAAACACGAATGGGTGTAATCGGCATCATATGGAAAGAGACGGCAGCCATCGATCTCGCCGACTGAGACATACACCCGCTTCCGGGAGCGTCCACTTCTCTATTCGTATTTCTTGCTCTCTAAGAAGATCTATATATGTAGGCTAATTATGAACAGGAGTTAAAAATAAAAAATCAAAGATTATAGTGGCCAAAACATGAATAAAGAATAATTTTCTATTCATTTTCTATTATTACGATATAGAGAGTAATATTTATAGTTAATTATATTCCTAGGCATGTTTTGCAATACTTCTTTATAAGTATATTGTTAACCCTGGCTATTATAAACTAGAAAAACCAAAAATATAAATTTATTATTAGAACAAAGATGCTGGTTGGACTCAACGGTAGATAACCATGTAATACATTATTCAATGGAAAAAATGTAGAACGAGATAAGGTATGTTAAAAGTTCATGTAATATGTATGTGAAATTAAAATAAAAGGGTTCATATTACACAGTTTTGAGATTTTTGGGTGTTATGAAGGATACGACTTGTATCAATAACATCCTTATATTACTCGTGTGGAGGTGCAATAGTACTGTTTTAAGTTATAATTCACTCCTAATGCTCCTATGTTTTGTCTATGAGAGATGTATATTACTCGATCTTCTTTAAATAATAAGTGGGATCCATTCTCTAGTTAAATCACTTGTTTGATCGGATTGAATGCAAGATTAGTTGTTGACCAGCGAAACAAGATTTGACTTTTAGCGGGGTGTTGTATTTTATGCATTATGAGTTGCAAGCCTATAATGATTGGTACGAAGTTAAAGATGTATGTATGCATTAATGAAGATGGTAGGGCAAAAGGGATGATAGCAGAGGCCAGAGGGTTTTACGTACCACCAATTTTGTCAGCCAATTCATCATCTTTCACTTGTATTTTCAGTCGTATTCTTTTTGCTACTACCTCCACAGTTCACCCATCATTAATGAACCTCAAGAATAACTTGCATCTATTCTTTTTAATTTTAAACAAATTCTCTAGCCAAATAACTACTTTTTTTTCTCTATGTGCAAGTGCAAGACTATACGTAACAAAAGGTTATTTTTATCGTTATGGATGTGACATGGCATTAAGCTGGAGGTGAAGGGTGACGGATTTTGAGGGTCGAGGTCCTTGATCAATGCGTTGATGATATTATAAATTCATCTACCTATAATAATAATAGTTCACTTGTACTAAATGAACAGTGAATTCTTTGAGACGCATCTACGTTGCAAATTTGTAACTCATTACTTATAACTATTTACAATGACATTTTTGTTGTTGTGGAAAAATATACTCATGTTGATGTTTGTTTTTTTTTTTTTTTCTATTTAAGTATATATAGTTGAATCGAGTATGTTTGAAAGAAGATATAAAGAGTTGTATTAAAAACTTAAACATTCAACCACTTAAAGAAAAACACCTAAAAATATAACTGGAGTATCATTTGGTTAAAGGCATGTTGGTAACTAAATAATTTTGCTTTATAACCTACAAGTTTATATTATGTGTATGTTTGAAATTGCTTATTTTCAATCAACTTTTAACTTATTAACTTTTAAGAAATTAATAAGTCAAAAAATTTATTTGGCAAACCCAAAAATAATTTTCAAACTGATTTTTCATATAGGGTAAAAAAAGATTTTAAAAAGTAGGGGGTTAATTATTTACTTTTGAAAACTCCGTTTGATCCAATATTCTATTATAACCCTCTATTATTTTCTATTAACTCCACTCGTTTTTAAAAGTATGTTTTTTTAGTCATTTTATAACATTTTAGTTTATAAGCTAATTTAAATATTTTTTTTAAAAACTTCTTTTGAAAACTCATAAGTTAATAAGTTTTTTTTATTAAAAAAATTTTTCGATTAAAATAAGCAATCCAAAGCATGGCCTTTATTAAATATGATAATGGCATTATGCTACGGATTAGTGATAATATTTTATAAATGATAATCCACCAGAAAATCAAAGCAGAGTGTAATTTCATTTTTTCTCAAAAAAAGTTAGGAAATAAACAAATTAATAGTTTTGGACAGAAGTTTCTAACTTTTGAATTATGGCATTATGCTCCGGAGTACGGATTAATGATATGATATATTGCATGAATGCATGGTCACAAATCTGTAACATTTCCTTTGGTTTTAATCTAGTTGCTAGTCCACGTACGAACATGTGGGACAATGAGGTGAAAAAACTTAGTTGGGCCCATGGGCCATGGGCCTGATGAAAACCTTTTCTAGCCCATTTAATAAAGGCTTTGTTTTAGAGGGGATGTCTTAGGTTCAATCCCAAGCAATGGTGTAATTTAGTGTAGTGTAAGAGTGATATTCGTTTGCCGTTAAAAAAATAATCTAGAGACTAGAGGTGCACAAACAAGGAAATGGTTGTTTGAGTTGAAACCACTTGCGGTCAATTTTGGTCGAAATCGGTTTTCAGAGACCGAAATGATAGTTTCGGTTTGGAACGATGCACATTTGAAACCGGGTTTTATCCGCTTTGGTTGGTTTCGATGTAGGGGCTAACAAACCGATACCAACAGTACGGGTAGGGTTAGTTTCAAACCGGTTCACCCCAAACAGGTTTCAATACCGGTTATGGTTTCAGGTTACAAAGTTGTTTCTGTTCCAGAACCGGTTTTTTAAGCACCTCTAAAATTTGGGTTTCGGGTCCAAAGAAGACGGGTGATTAGTCATGAGTTGTTCAAGTACATAAAGACGACGGTATTTATATCATCACACCACAACGTTGGTCCGTGGCATGCTTAACGGTTCCTCTCATATGTGATGGATGCAAACTCCTCTCGATGTAACCATATGATTAATACGGTGGACGTTGGAAATAGTGTATGGAAAACCATTAATATCACTGATATAAGTCAAAAGGCATGTGGACTAACGATATTAAAGTGTGTTAGAAATAAGTTTTTTTAAATGCACCCTACTCTAATTTCTATTTGCACTCTACTCTATTACATTAATTATTGTTTAATTTTATTGTTTCCTAAGCCCAATCAAATTATCATCATCAACTGCAAAATTGAGTGAAATTAGAAGGAAAAAAAAAAAAAGAGTAATTAATAAGTAATTAAGTAGATTTCACCCATATCATTAATGGTTCAGTAACATTGCAAAAGAGATTTACATCACTTATACTTTTAACTTGTCATGATTATTTTTTAAAATTATGTTTATCGTAAGGGTATAGTTGTTTGTAATAATTTACGTGATGGAGACCGTCAAACCATCATAAGTTTGTAATTAACATAGTTATTGAATTTAAAAAAAATTACAAAAGTAATATTTATTTAAAGTATTAAAATTTGGTGAACCACATAAATTTAGTTTGAAACCTGATAATGAAGTAGAAACAAGAAAAAATGTTACAAAAAAGTTCAATAAATGTTAACTATTTATTTCTAAATGTTATAATTTATTGTTTTTATTATTTTGAATGGTAAATGTCGAAATTTACTAAGATATTTCTGAAGGTTAAGTTGTTTTATATATTATTTTAATAGCAATGTTAAAATTTACTAGAGAAAGAAATACATTCAAATTAATAACGGGGTAATAATTAACCAATGATTAGAGGAGTATTTAATGTTTGAGTGATAATTAATGTTTAATTAGAGGGGTATTTAATGCTTGTAAACTAGGGTCTTATAGAATAGTGTGCAAATAACAACACCCGTTAGAAATATATCTTTACGGTTTAGATATTCTATCAAGTTTTGTGCGTTAATCTTATCAATCACCTTTAGCTCTATCATGAAAACACTAGATTGTTAATCGTTAGCTAACCATTACTGAAAGGCAAAATTCTGCAAGTGTATCTGGCCCATATACATGTACTTCTACATACATCTGCATAACTAGTTAAATGTTAATCTTTCTAAAGCCTCTTCCATATTATCATTGTGGCTCGTTGAACTGTGCGATAACCGTCTCTTACCTCGCTCTCTAATTGTCAAAGGTGAAGGACTCAAAGCTGGTGGTGCCACCATGGAAGACCATGAACTGCCACGCACTGTCGGCCTATGAAGCGGCACACTAGCAGAAGCACTAGCTGACGCCATGGCCTGTTTCTTGGTGGCATCATTGACATAAAGAAGATCATCGATCCTCGCCACTAAATTGAAAGCTAAACTTTCAATCACCCTCGAGTAACTCTCGAGTATAGCTTGTCCTACGTCCTGAAAAACAAGAAAGTTGCAAAATTTTGTCACACCCTTACTCATAAGTCATAACCATAATTGCTAGCAAACCTCATCCTCATTTCACCTTTCTCAGATCTTACTCTGAATGAGATTTTACTGGATATGTTTCTTTTTTTTTTTTTTTTGACCTAAACCATTTCCAACCCTTTTCAAGAACTTGGTACAAAGAACATACCTTATTTGATTGAATCTTGTCAAGATCCAATCTTGTTCTCGGAAGGCCCGGGAATTGGGATTTTAAGTTCTTCAAAAGGGTATTCGCCCTTCCCGAAAGAAGTTTACGTTTCTCCTTTTCACCACTGAGCCCTTTGACATTTCCTTTCCATGGTAGCTTTCCGGTTCCATGACTCTTTGAGCATTTTCTTGACCAAATATGCATGGCTGCTTCAATCCTGTTTGCTATTTGAAGAGTGGTGCATTCTGATGACATTTCCAAGTAATCCAAAAGGGATTCAGGTGAAAACTCTGCAGTAGTTATATAACGATGCAGCGTTTCCCCTAAACAAACTTTCGCGCTCTGCAATAACCAAAAGAAAAACAAAAATATTATTCAAGATTCATGGTTTTAGTCAGAATAAACACCACAACCCGACCCACCAATGACAAGTTTAAAGACTTTATATCAACCGATCTTACACGAATAAACTTCCATTTGTGAAATAAAAAAGTAACCAACTTCAAATATTTTCGCATTAAGGCAATCCAACAAGCTAACCGATCAAATGATGACATGGCAGCTGACATATGGTAACTTCTAATCATGATGACATGGCAGCTGTCAGCTGATATGCAATACCTACCTTAATCAACACTTATGAAACTTTGATGTATTTTTCCAACTTAAATGCAGATGGTTACTGAAAGCAAAAATCAGTCTAAAGTTGGTCTTTATACCTTGGGTAAGGTCTCTAAGTAGATGTTAGGAACTTCCATTTGTGACAACACGTTGCTGTTAATCGATGCAGCAGCTTTAAATATTTGATTACTACACTCCCTGCATTGCTGCAATCTTCTAACTGTATTTTCAGATAATCCGTTCAGTGGAACCTTGGGGAAAGGCAGCCACCACTTCTCTTCATACTGAACCAACGGGCTATCAGATTGTGAACCGTTGGAATGTCTTTCAGCTGATCCGCGATCAACATAACAAAACTCTGAATCATGGAAGCCATCAAGCATGGTTACTAACATCACGTCTAGCTTTTTAAGAGAAGGGAGGTTTAGATACAAATCGGACCGTGGTCTAGTCACCATGACCTCAAAGGTCCCACCATCCGGGAATTCTTGAAATGATGGCGTTAGTTCGACTATAGAATCGCTTACTGATAGAAGCCATTCCATTTCTTTTCTCCAGATTGACTTGCTTTGTTGACTGAGGGGTTCCAGTTTCCATAGGTCACCAAACACAGTAGCTGCAAACGAAGAACAAGTTCATCATACTATGTTTTTGACTTTTGGAAGTCAAATTTTGTTTTTAAAAGCTGAATTTTGATATGAATGCTCTCTATTCTAGCACATACTTGCAAGAATATTATCACTTGTGAAATTGAAAAACAATGAGACTATGAGAGGCAGATGAACAATGAGAAAGCATACTCTTCTTTGACCTCTGGAAGTCAATTATGGTATGATTGAACTATATTTTATTACGAATTCTTCGCTTATTCACCAAATTTTCTTCTGGTTCTAGCACATACTTGCATAATTCATTCTGGTATCAACTATTTTACATAAAACTAACACGAATCGCGTCAACTACGAAACTGAAAAACAAGTTCTTTGACTTTGACTTTAACTGTAGGAAGCATATGGAAGATGAAACAAACCAGAGAGATGTGTAATGGCATTGGAGATAGCAAGAGCCGTACAAACTCCATTTCCTCTTCCAGTCATATCTTCTCCAAGCAATAGCTTCGAAAATCGATCTTTCATCAACTGAACCTCTGCAAATAACATCACAATTCAAGAATCACAAACACACACATCTGCAAAAAAAATTCAACTTTCCCATCTGAAAATCATCGTAAATCAACATAAAAATCCAAACAATCGGTTCAATTTCACTACTTTTTACTCAAATCAATCACCATCAATCATCAATTTTGACTCAATAGAAACAGAGCAACTTTCAATCTTCACCCAAAAACTCAATACATTACCAGTTACGCTTTCGTCTCCATCTTTCCCGTTAAACTTTCCTCCGGCGACCGGCAGTTTATTCGGCGAAACAACCGGCAAATACGCCGTGAAGCGACGACCCACCACCGGCGGCGTACTGCGAGAAGTGGAAGCCACCGGAGAATCAAAAGACGAGGCCCCACAACTCTCGGATTCACTAACGTCTGCACTGATGCTGTAATCTTCAAACCCGTGGCTCCGGTGGTCAGATTCATCGCCTGATGATGCGTTGTCCATTGATGGAAATGATTTGATGATAAGAATGAGGTGAAAATGCAGAGTGAAAAAAGAAGAGAGGGGAGAATGGGAGAAAAAGCGTTAAAGGGATTAAAGGTGGGTTCTTTACAGTTATGTGTGTATCGTAACGTCAACATGGTGTTGGAAGTGTGGCCCATTATGCCGGAGGAGATATAAATATGTTAGCTTTTGTTTGTTTCTTTGCTTCTTCAATGGCGACGGTGGGACAACCACCGTCTTGATTAATAAACCAAATTATCAATTTCACATGTTCGGTTATCCTTAAACATTAAACATTTAAACTATATCTATAATTCTTCTGAAGAGGTTAGGATTAATACAGGAACTCTAACCACTGATACCATTCACAATGCAACCAAAACACTCACGCTCGTCGCCGCCCGTCGAACAGGCAACACTGTCCATGCCCAGCCGTCCGTTCGTCTTCCTTCCCCAAGAGCACCCCAAGGATGGCTCAAGTGGAGCCTACTTGATTAATATGTGTGTTGGTTTGTGTTTTATATAGATTTTTAATAATTGTTTGTGCGAAGGATGTATATGATGTATCTTGTGAGAAGAATGGGTGAGAGTGAATGAAAAGTTGATGTCACATGCTGACTAAACTGTTTGTAAAAAGGACGGGTTGTAGCGTTACGGACTCTCTAAAATACTATACTGTAAATGATTGTTTATATTAAGTAAACTTGCAGTTTACAAGATTTTACAAGTCTGTAAACTATAGTTTATTAAGAGCAATTATAGCCAGTTCCTTATATACATGTGAGTGGGTGTCCTATATTATGGGTGGTAGTTGTTTGTGATTGTGAGTGAAAGAGGTAGAAAATTTATGGGGATTGTACCGTGTTTTCTCATATTTGGGTAAACGCGATACAACCCCATAAATTCTTTAATATTTTTGAAAGTGATTATGAGTGGATGAGAGAGAAAATATAATGATAAAGGTATGAAAAAAATATTATTTAATTAAAAAAAATGAAAAAATAATGATTTTTAATGTACTTATAAGGATGGGGATAGAGGATGGATTGTGAATGCTTTAATACACACAGTCATTTACGATACAAGTAGCATTCCTAACCTAGATTCATTCTATGAATATAATATTACACTTTAAATTTCCTTTTATTACGTATCTATGAAAGCGCTCTTTAGGTTTTCGTCTAATGGTATCCATTTGTGTAAAATATAATCATTTTTTCATGAGATCAAGGTTCAAGTTCCGTCGTAAACAATGATAAAATATCAAGAGTAGATTAGACCGTCGTTAAAAAGAAAACTATTCTTTGCTGAAAAAGAGGACGGAAGCCAACTAAGGTGAAAAATGAGAACCGAGGAGTGGACTATTTTTAGGTTTTCAAATCTCGTGCGGTCCGATTCGATTCATAGGGTGGTCATAAGACTTAGACCGGACCAACTCGCAACGAACCAGCCCCGGACCAAACCACATTAAATAAAAATTAGGACCTAGGACCATATTTTGTGTGTTTCGGATCAATCTTGATACTTTCCGCATCAATTCAATCGGTTTTTCGGATCGATCAACGAGATGTCACCACTATTCTCTAGTAAATTCATTAACATTTTAGAAATATATTGGTTTTACTCATGACGTATATCCGGTAGTGTATAACTTGTTTCATTTAAAACTACTATATCTAATATCTTAACTCATTTTGAAATGAAAGCTATGATTCATTCTGGTACAATACCTAATGAGATATAAGATATTGATTGAAATTGTAACTAGTAGGCCGTGTTGAATTTTAATTTCCTTTGTGACCATTCAAGTGACATTTAGTTGGGTTGGTGGGAAAAATAATAATTACAGAGCTTAAAATCATTGGATTTTGAATACATTTAATTTAATAAGGTCTTCCAACTAATAATATGACATGATATTAAATCAAAATTATTTCACTTGAACGTGCTTGTTGCAAAGAACTCACATGACCCACTTTGTAACTATCGTCTATTTTCAAAATTCGATTACGATACTTCATTCTGTAGAAACTTGGCGTTTTTTCTATATATGAATTTCTGATCCTTATACATAGATACTAGATTCAGATCATGTTGACTTGAAGGGGTTCCGGTTAGTCCACTGAATCATTGAACCTCAAAGTTAACTTATATATTTATTCATGTTAAAGAGATCGACGTTAGCCTGAACATATAAAACTATATAACTCAAATACGCCACATTCAACTAAATTATGCAAACGAGTGAAAACATATAGACGGTTGTAAACATAATGTCAAGTAATAAAAGAGGTTGTTATCAAATTATAAACGTATGAAACGAGTCATAAACAAGTTAAAGATTGATCTATTTGATTAAACAAGTTGACACTTGACATGTCAATCAATTTAAATGTGTCGATTGTTAACACTAACACAACCAGTTAATTAGACAGGTTGACATATCAACCGAAGCATGACATGATTATTAAAGAGGTTAAATATAATAATTCAAAACATGATTATTTTTGTTTACGTTAGGATTTGACGGCCCAAACATTGAGGGCTTAAGACTATCCTTCGTATTTCCCATTTATGATTTTCTAACTGATGTTGAAAGAATGTAATAAAAAGAAAACAAGATATTTTATTCATGTATATTTTCATTAATCAATATTATTTGGTATTTAGTTCATAGCATGCCTAAAACGCCCGTAACTCATAGAAATTAAAAATCTTTGCTATAGTCCACAACAAGGGGACCCTCCTTTGCTTTTGTTACTCGAGTGAAGAACTCACAGAAGGTCACTCAGCTGGAAATTTCACACAGCAAAACACATTTGAGAGGATGCGGAGTTGACTTGTTTCCTTTGATTTGATAAGCCTCGGTTGTTCACAAGGTTTAAAAGTACGGAATCGAGCCTCGAGGCGTTTTCCCTTCGCCTCATGAGGCGTAAGCCTCGAGGCGAACCGAGGCGTAAGGCCGAGGCGAAATTAAAAAATAAATATAAAAATTATATATCTTATAAAAAATAAAATACAGACTAATTTCATCATAGGATTCATCAAAAACATCAAAAAACACACATTAAAAAGACATGAAATGTTTGAAACTGACATAAAAAGTCAAAAACATCAAAAACAAAGTGAAAACCCCCTGAGGCGCACCCAAGGCGCCCCTGAGGCGCACGCCTCAGTCATATGAGGCGCACGTACAAAACAATCCCCTGAGGCGGCGCCTCAGGCTCGTTTTCTGGGCGCCTCGCCTCGAGGCGCACGCCTCGCCCGTTTTTTAAAACCATGGTTGTTCACTAATGTTGTTCACTTGGTTACTGGTAATGCTGCTCATCACAACCTAAGGTTGTACAAAGATTGCTATGTGAGATATTTTTTAAATGTGTTGGTCACCATGTGCAGTTAATTAACTTGATTAGAAAGGAGGTAGAGAGTCTCTCATATGACTGATTTGAATTGGTTGTTAGAAGGATTGGTGAGAAAGTGGCCATTCTGTCATGTGCTACTCATTTGGTACCGAACCCATTGCCAGTAAAAACTTGAATGATCATGAATGTGATTTGCAAGCTATGGTTATAATTATAAGAAGGTTTTGATGTTGGCAAAAGCTATGGTTGTTACGCACATTATATTGGATGAAGCATTTTGAATTGCAGTTTGACAGATAAGTCAAACTTTGAGTCTTCTGATGAAAAACCAAATGCTTACAAGGAAAGACATGAAAGAGTTATTTCACAACAAAAAAGATTTGTAAAGTCCTTATACCTATACCGAATATAATGAATACTCCATGGGATATGATATGTTGGTAGGAGTCTTCATTCTATGATACCTGGTGGTTAAGTCCAATCTTTCAGTATGATGAAGATAACTATTACAAGAAGCACGAGGTGTTTACGAGGGTGCTTGATAGAGCAGGACACAAGTTATGATTTTTTAGAGCTCACAACACAACTAGCCAAATTAAATAAACGAGATAACAGTTTTCATCAACAACTTACTTTTGATTCTGTAAGGCTACTCATTTAGGTAAGAATAAACAACTTATACTAATGCTTTTTGTTATTATGCTAAATATATTTAATAAATAAATTTTCTAGAAGTGTAAGCTAGCAATTAAATTTTAAGACAAATTGCATGTGTTTCTGTTAAGAACTGAAACTTCTGATCCGATAAAAACAAGAACAAACAAGATACTTGGCCCGATTCGAAAGGAGCTAGTCTCCTAATTCTTAATACAAACTGAATATCAAAAACAAGTTCTTCCTAAACAAAAAAGCAATATAAAGCCTAAATCCCATCCAGCAGTTTTCCCCACACCCCCATTAATTCTGAAACTGTTGGTACGATCTTTGACTCAGTAATGGGTCAGAGGTGGGTCTGGGTTTGTATCAGTTTTTAAATGAGAGCATATTTGGAGTGAACTCATTAAAAAAACCCACAAGCGAAATGAGAAACCGGTTGGAGCATCAAAGGCCTATTGGTCTTATTTATGTTCATTATAAATAAATCTTTGTTATCTTATTTACTAACTAATGTTTACAAAAATATCAACACTTCTATTTTCAAAGCTTAATGATAAAAAAGCGGTCTTATAAAACACTAACTACAAAAGGTTTGAAAAACCAAGGTTTAGATGGTTGATGAAGGGGAGGAAAACAAAGGATTAATAAGAAAATTTCCATACAGAAGAGCAACCAAATAACAATGAGCCATTGACTTCTAAAAAACAAGCATCTAAAGGATAGTTTTATACAATTATAGGTAAAATAATTAAGTGATGTACCATTAATGTATTAGTAATTCACCATGTTCATGTTTTGTCCATATCCTTTGTGATAATGTAGGCAATGAAAGCAATGAAGATGATATGATATCGATTTGTATTCCTATCATTAAACTTAATGGCATTGAGGTTCATTACTTGGATCGATTATATTATTGAACTTATTACGTGTTAAGATGATTGATTTTTGAGCTTGTTTCATGTTTAGGATGATTAATGTGAACTTTTATCTATTGGCTATGTCTAGATGACTAAAGTTTGAAATTCTTTGTCAGAAACTTCCTGTATTTCACTATTTCTATGTATGTTATGTTATTTTAAATTGAGACTTCTTTAACATGCCGAACCCACCAGGGAATGAGTAAAGCCTCACCTAGTAAAGCGGTCAATTTGACGACTTTTCTAGTAATTAGGACTTTGTAAAGTGATAAGCTTGAACTTTTAACTTACACTTTGTGTGATTTAGACCTTGTCATAAGTAGCATCTTCCAGGTTAAATCATCATAGACTATAGCAAAAGAGGTGTTGGTGAAGCCATATCCAAATCTTCAAAATAAATTAATGTTTATGTTTTAAGTTTAAGCTAGGAGTGTTTGTCAATAGCTTATGCATAAATTCAAGTGTCAAATCCTGTCTCTAATCCGTGTAATAGCTACAAACACCAAATAAACGAAGGCAAGATAATAACTTTCCTAGTTTTATTTGATTAACAGCAATAATCCTTTGGATAGTGATCAATGATAAGCTTAAGTCTTGCAGAAATACAAGTGTCCAGACACATACATCTATCATATACTTACACTCACCTTGTCCTTCTAATTTTGTATTTTCTGAGCTTCACATTCTGAACATGACGACGGCAGTATTCCCTCAATATTCCTATCATCAACTTAATCAACTATAAGAAAATGCATTGAATTACAGTACTGAGTACTCACTGCAAATCAGCTTAAAATAGGACCAAATTCTAGCATATTGCTTCGCTTCAGAATTCTAGTAACTGTTCATCAACTCTCTATGATTCTAGTAAATAGGACCAAATTTCAGGGAGGTAAATAATCAAAACAACATATCACAAACCTATCATCAACTCTCTAGAATTCTAGTAACCGTTCAACATAAGACTTATCATTTATGAATAGAAATTACTATGATTGATAAAAAATGATCAATTGAAGCTTAAGATTAACAATTTTAGGTTTCAACGTAATAACAATAGTCTGATAACAACAATCACACTAGGAATTATTACTATCAACATCGAGCAATAAGAAAGTAACAATTAATCAACAAATACAAAAAAGCCTAAACTTGTAAACTCACATACCGATCAACCATCTCCGAACAGAACGCGGAGCCTAGCGGCAAAGGTGCCGGTGGTGTCGCCGGCGGCTTCAGCGAGAAGACTACTTTTGATGTGACCGATGCGATCGGAGAGTGAACTTTGCTCTTTCTCCAAGGCAGCGGTATCCTCCTGAAGATCTCGGATTCGGTACTTTTGGCCTACGGATCGCATGCTCAAAAGGAAGATTCCGGTCATAGCGAAGAACTGGATGAAGCTGTGTTTTCTCTTGAGTGCGTTGTCGACGAAACCGAGTGACTTTTTGGGCGTCGGAATCCTTGCATCGGTGGCGGAGGAGTTCGGCGGTGCCATGACGGTTTGATCGGAGCTTTGGTTTAACTAGGGTTTTGTTTCGATGTTTAGCCGGTGTTCTGTTTCTGCAACGGATTTCAAGCGGTTCGCCCGATGGCTCTGAAAAAAGATCGGCCCGAAACCGAACCGACTTTGAAGTAGGGCGGTGTGAGATGAGTTCGGGCTTGACTCGTTTAGCGATCAAGCTGAGTTGATTGCGCTCGTTAAAACACTGAGTTGAGCTGAGCTCGCTCGTATATTTTAGCGAGCTCAAGTTTGAACGGGAGCATATTTGTCTGGTTTTTTTTGATGATATATTATTTTAGATTTATAAGTTTAAAGAAAAAGTATAAATCATATATATGGATCACAAAATCACTTGACACCCGTTGCAGAAACATAATCCTTCTATTGTTGTGTTTTTGTTTGCAAATCATATATATGGATCACAAAATCGAGTTTTATATAAGATAATAGTTTTGTATAGAATTACTTTTTCCATGTGTAAGTTTTTTATAATCTTAAATTCGTTCTAAAACAAACAAGGAAAAACTTATAACATATTTTGATAGGATTTTGAATTCCAAAACTTGATTGATGATAGAGAATACAACCAATACGAATACAAAAGAATTTCTTTAATTACTCGTGTATTTGTGTAGATGATTTCTATAGTAAGTATAAGGTTTTACTTTACAAAAATCTTTACTATCATGAAAAGATTTTGAACCAAAAGTAATTGATTGATAATAAATAATACAACCAATATATTTTCTCCAATCACTCCTATTACTGAGGAGTTGATTTTTACCGTAACTAACAAGATTTGGCTTTACAAAAATATTTACTTCCTACGAGCATTTACATCCCACCTTCTATATATTTATGTGTGTATTTTCTATATTATAAAGAATGGTTTTAAGTTGTTATGAGTTAAGGATAGAGAACATGTTACTGTTCATCTTTATATTTGATAAAACACTATTCATCTCTATTAAATTTTTAATATTTTTTTAAAGTGGTTGTGAGTAAGGTAGAGAGAAAAAATAATGATAAATGTATTAAAAATATTATTTAATTAAAAATAAGAGAGAAAAAGTAATGATTTTAATCTAATTATAAAGATGGATATAAAAAGTGGGATGTGAATACTCTAAGTTAAAATACTATTACCGTTCACATCGTAAATTCACAAGTATTGACTCATATTGAAACATTGGAGAAAGAGTGTGTAAGAGGCCCTTTTCCTATATATGTATGAGTGGGTGGCCTATATTATGGGGATGGTTATAAGTGATTGTGAGTGAAAGATGTAGAAAATTCATGGGGTTTGTACCGTGTTTTATCTCCCAGTAGTGAAAATTTATACATATTTCAGTCGAAAATTATATACGTATTAAGTTCGCCCCCTCTGATTTGGCTCTCATGACTTTCGCCCCCCTTTCCCCAACCTTTCCTTAAGCTTCGCCACTGAAATATGATAATGAGAAGGTTAGACTTTAGAGGTTTAGTTGTTATGTTAAAACTTTTATAATTATGAAAAACCTAGGTTACTGAAAGCGATATACTCATTTTTGGGTATTTGAATATAATTTTCTTTTTACCTCCCAGCTAAGTTTTACATTTGACTCATTAGTCACTATATTTTAAACTCATAAAATTACTATTAATAGCTCACATACAACTCGTATATACAACTAAGATCATCCATAATGAAGCCATGTGGACTCGTCGGTCACCTGGTTGGCCCTTAGGTCACAAACATTGTACGTTCCCGCTCTAGGAGTCTGGTTCATAGGAGCTTTTGAGTTTGTTCAAGATTTTTAAGAAAAAAAATTTAAGTGATAGTCTGATACATTGTTGATGCTTTATTTTTTTTTCTGGAACAACTAAAAAATTCCTAACGGGCAATGACCCGCCTGATAAACTTCATTGCCTAACCTAGACCGCTTTTGTTGGTGCTCTATTATAATAAAAATATTAACACACTCTCTTTTTATATTATCTTATCTTTTTTTTGGGGTAAGATTTATAAACCTTGGCCTATGATTTCTTAGCTGGTATTTGTTGACTTATTCTACTTGTGTTGACTAGACAAAAACGGGTCTGTTGTGACTTGTGAGAGCAAGAATGATGTAATATTACTTTTATCGGTTTGCTTTAACTATTCTAATCATCAAAACCTTATGTTAGGTCAAAGATTGTAGAATTTAGAAATTATTAGATATACAAGTCAAAAGAATAACACATTTTTTAGTGGATGATTATTAATTGTTTATTAAAAAGATATTAGAGAAATCAATTAAATATAACTACACTCCTTCCCTCTCACCTGCCACCTATGTTAATTACTCAAATTTATAGGAAATTTGTAAAATGTTTGGTTTATCAATATTTTTTCTTAAAATATCATTTTAATCAAACCATCCTTAAAAAAATCCCCACCAAACATGGTCATCTCCACACGTTAAATAGAGTCCGCCAAGCTTTGATTTAACGAACATGATTTGCCCAGGTGTCCAAAATTTGATTGATCGAACCTATTTAAGTTCGACAAAACCCATATTAAGTTCGATCAAATCTGTTTACAAATAAGTTCAATTGAACTTAAAACTCGATCGAACGACTTTATTTAAGATGAAAACATTTTCTAGAATAAGTTAATTAAAGAGACATTTTGAAAGACAAAATGGGTCAAACCGACATTTTGAGAATTTTGCGTAAATTTATATGTTTCGACAATCACATCAATTATCCAACAAACACATCTAACATTTTTATATAGGAGTATACCTCTACAAGGGTAAGTTCTCTTTACGAACACATATAACATCAGTGACTATCTTATACGGACGTATACATTCTCTATACCGACAACTCGTTAATCTCTATGAAATCGATAGGTGATTATCCTCATCGGACTCTAAAGTCTAAGCATAAAACGTTAAACAGACGGCAGATGGTGATACCTGATCGTGGCCCCACTCGTCAGTCATCTCCTCTTCCCCTCACTATGAAATAATATCCACGTGGCACTCTTTAACCACTATAAAACAGAATATAAAAGACCACAAGTCTATTGGCAAAAACAGACAACAACAAAACCATTATGGACGGAAAAACCACCAGCAATTCCGCCGGCAAGAATATCCGGTGCAAAGGTAAGTTTCCGAACACATGTTTCAAACCTCTAAATCAATCGTTTGGAGCGTAAAGGCTACCTTAGTTTTTTAACGGTTAAGAGGTAATCTTAAGTCTGAGATCTGTGAACCTTTTGATTTTGATGAATAATTGATCGAATTCTCATGTGTTGTTGGCTCCGGCAGCGGCGATTTGTCGGAAACCAGGGGAGCCGTTGGTGATAGAGGAAGTGATCGTTGCGCCACCGAAAGCTCATGAAGTTCGAATTAAAATCATCTGTACGTCTCTTTGTCACAGTGATCTTAGCTTTTGGAAATTGAAGGTAAATCGTCGTTGATTTCGGATCGAATTTGAATTTGAATTCGTCGAATTTTTGGTTGAATAGTTGATGTTAATTGATCGTTTTGTTCATGAAGGATCCTCCCGCAATTTTCCCCAGAATACTTGGTCATGAAGCAGTGGGGTAATAATTATTTATCGTCAAATTATGCGTGCACGACTAATTTTGAATTATTTTGGGCAGTGTTTAATATGTTTCTTTGTAATTAGTCTTAGTTAACTACAATGGCTTACTATAAATAGTAAACATGTTTTCGGTCATTGCAACCATTTTGTAAATCATGTTGTTGTTAATGGTAAAAGTATAAAAAAAACGTTTCTATTATTGGCAGAACATGAAACTATGTTGCAATGATTGATATTTAAAATGCAAGTATGATATTTTTCGTAGTAAAAAGATGTTTCAGAAATGACGTTAATAGCCATGACGATTAAATATTATCAAAATAGTCATTGTCATTTTTTAAATCTAACAATCTGGCCATCAAAAATTCTAAAGAAAACCAATAGAGTACTAGATAATGAAGCTTTTTTGGCAATATCTAGTCACTTTTCACCGATTAAACTCGCAACTAATAATATGCTTGCACATGTCACACTTGGGGCAAAACTCACCCAATTTTGCTTCAATCAGTCTGACAGCCAATACACATTAACATGTGTCATTATTGACATAAAACGATAGCTAAGTATTAAAATGGTTATCTTGATATACATGGCTTTTTGATTGGATATAATCATTTGTAAGAATTAAATTGATATTTTTTAAAAAGTCAATGACTAAATGGCTATTTGCTTGATTTTCCTATACATAAACCGTAAAAAGGATAAAGCATTTTGTTATTTGAAACAACATTTTTGTTTACGATGATGATTTTGTAAGAATGTTATGATGTAAATCTCAATGAATCATTATTGAATGAATGGAGCTCTTATATAGGGGAAAATACAATCATCTCCTACCATATTAAAGATATCTATAAATAAAAGAGATTTCTACAATATCTACACCAATATAGAGATAATACTAAACATATAATAATTATCTCTAAGACACCCCCGCAGTTTGAGCGGACGGTGGACAGACGCTCAAGCTGGACCGAAAAGACTGGAAGAGCTGCCGCGACAAACCCTTGGTAAAAATATCGGCATATTGGAAAGCCGAAGGCACGTGCAACACCCGAATATCACCCACACACACTTTATCTCGGACAAAATGAATATCAATCTCGATATGTTTAGTACGCTGATGTTGGACCGGGTTATTGGACAAGTAAATGGCAGAAACATTGTCGCAGTAGACAACCGAAGCCTGTTTCAAAGGCGTATGCAGCTCGAATAACAAATTACGAATCCAAGTAGCCTCTGCCACAGCATTTGCTACCCCGCGATATTCCGCTTCAGCACTTGACCTGGATGTTGTAGGCTGTCTTTTAGACGACCACGAGATGAGGTTGTCACCAAGAAAGACATAATAACCTGAGGTTGAACGACGTGAATCGGGGCAACCACCCCAATCGACATCAGAATAAGCAACCAGTGAATGGGAGGAGGATTTAATAATCCGAATACCATAGTCAATAGTCCCCTGAATATACCGAATTATGCGCTTCATGAAGGCAAAGTGCGAGTCCCGTGGCTCATGCATGAATAAGCAAACTTGTTGAACGGCATAAGAGAGGTCTGGTCTGGTGAAGGTCAAGTACTGTAATGCACCAGCCAAGCTGCGATATAAAGTAGGGTCGGCAAATAGTGCTCCATCGGTGGCATTTAGCTTGGAAGACAAGTCAACGGGAGTGGTACAAGACTTACAATCGGTCATAAAGGCCCGTGCAATAATATCCTTAGCATATTGTGACTGTGTTAAGAATATGCCGTTGTGGTTATGCTTCACCGAGATACCCAAAAAATGATTAAGACGGCCCAAATCCGTCATAGCAAACTCTCTAGAAAGTGTAGAGATGATATTATGAAGTAAAGCGTCATTCGATGCCGTAAGGATAATATCATCTACATATAATAATAAATAAGCAACATTACCAGCCCCCTGATGATAGACAAACAATGAGTTGTCACACGCACTGCTTTGGAACCCCTGTGTGAGAATAAAATTGGCAAACCGTGTGTACCATGCCCTAGGTACCTGCTTGAGTTTGTATAACGATTTTTTCAAGTAACAAACATGATGCGGGAAACGACGATCAACAAAACCTGGTGGTTGATGCATGTATACGGTCTCATTTAAGTCCCCGTGCAAAAAAGCATTTTTAACATCCAATTGTCGTATTGACCAAGACCTAGAAACCGCCAAGGAGAGTACGGTACGAATCGTGCCCGGTTTAACAACCAGGCTAAATGTCTCATCACAATCAAGGCCCGCAGTTTGAGAGTTGCCATTGACCACTAATCGGGCCTTGTACCTCTCTAACGAACCATCAGATTTAAATTTGTGTCTAAATAACCACATGCAACGAATGACTGGATGGTCCGATGGTCGGTGGACTAATTCCAACGTTTCATTATCCTGTAATGCACTAAATTCAGCCTGCATAGCATGTAACCAATTCGGATCGGCAAAGGCGTTGGCATAGGATTTTGGTATGGGAGACAAGGTAGGGGCTGTAAAGGCTGAATGGGCAGTGGAAGGATTGTTACGGGACTTGGACCTCGTGGTCATACGGTGACCTGAGGCAGAAGGTTGGCTGTGGGAGTGGACCGGAGGGACAGGAGCTGTGGTTTGGAACTGTGGTGGGACGGAAGACGGAGCAGCAGACACTGCTGTGGTGGGATGACCGGCAGCAACAGAGGCTGCTGTTGGACCGGTAGTAGGTGGGGGTAAGCTGACCGGTTTTGGGCGACGGCTGTACGTAATCGGGAAAGGGGCAGTGACGGATGGTTTAAAAGTAGGAGCCTTGAACGAAAAACCCAAGGGTAGGGAGTCGTCCAAGAATGAATAAGTGGATATAGGTTGCGGAATGGTGTATGGGAAAGTGCTCTCGTCAAAAGTGACGTGATGAGAGATTAAGACCTTACCGGTGGTAGGGTCGAAACACCGATAACCTCTAAAGTCGAGGGGGTATCCGAGAAAAATACAACGGACGGACCGAGGGTGTAATTTATGGGGTTGTGTGGTAGATGTGTTCGGGTAGCAAGCACACCCAAAGACACGTAAGTGTTCGTACTCTGGGTGGCGAAGGTAAAGGACAAAAGTGGGTGTGTAAAAGTTAAGTCTTTTTGTGGGAAGTATATTATGAAGGTAGACGGTCGTGTGCATTGCCTCCACCCAAAAAATAGGTGGAAGGTTTGCGTGGATGAGCAGGGTACGTATGATGTCATTAAGTCGACGAATCATACGTTCCGCGCGACCGTTTTGAGAAGAGGTCTGAGGGCACGCAAAGCGAAATAATAGCCCTTGTTGGTCTGCAAAAGTTTTAAAGGCTCGGTTATCAAACTCCCCCCGAGGTCACATTGAAACGTTTTTATTTTTCTGTTAAACTGGGTAAGGATAAGTTGGTGAAATTTAACAAATGTGGGGAACGTTTCTGATTTAAATTTTAACGGATAAACCCACGCAAAATTGGAAAAATTGTCAATTAGAACCATATAATACTTGTAACCTGATTTACTTGTGACGGGTGACGTCCACAGGTCGCAATGAACAATATCAAACAGAGCAAACGTAAAAGAATTAGATTAATAAAAAGGTAAACGTTTACTATTTGATAAACGACAAGAGTTGCAAACATGAGATAAATGGTTCTGATTACAAGAAAAATTAAAATTGCGACTTAAAAGATTTAAAACTTCAATGCCGGGGTGGCCTAGCCGATCATGCCAAGGTTGAGAAGTGGAGGCGAGGAAAGTAGCATGTGGTGGAAGTTGTGGAGGAGTGAAAGGATAGAGATCCCCTGTACTGTTGTGACGAGACAACAACCGTTTAGTTTTGAGGTCCTTCAAAGAAAAACCAAACAGGTCAAATTCCACAGAAACGTTATTGTCACGAGTAAATCGTCTAACAGAAATTAAATTCTTAATTATGTTTGGGCTGTAAAGGACATTTGGTAAAATATATGTTCGATTGGGTAATGGGTGAAAACCAGTGCCAGATCCGAGAATTGGTATACTATTACCATTACCAACTAAAATAGATGCATTAATAGGATGAGAATGTGGGAGGACGATTTTACCTGGTTCCTGTGTAAGATGGGAGCCAGCTCCTGTGTCCATTAGGTCATTGTTCCAGGCAGAGTTGGATTGATTGAGCTGTAAGTGTGTTAGAGCAGCGCTGAGATCAGACGGACTTAATGCGTTGAAGCCAGTGGGCTGCGGCTGCTGCTGAGAGTACTGGGCTGCAGTGGGGTCACTGAACTTGGCCGGGTTATAACCTGCAAATGGGCCGGGGCTGTTGGTGTGTGATTAGTGTTGGGCTTCCATTGGTTTTGGGTTGGGTAAGGGCACAGTGGAGTAGTCCACCAAGCCCAGTTAGGGAAAGTTGGATTGGAGGCCCAAGATGGATAAGTGTAACCCGAATGACCTGAGCGACCCCTGCCTCAGCGCCCGCGCCGGTTGAAAGAAGTTCGGCGCCTACCTCTGCCACGAGAAGCAGCAGGAGGGTTATCGGAACCGCTGAAGTGGGGTTGCGAGGGCTGAGCAGGTGTAGCCGATTTATTCTGGGTGACCCCTTGCTGCTGAGCGATTAAAGCAGAGCTGCTGGAACCCTTTCGTGCCTCTATTCTGAGAACTTCATCATTGAGCATGGTAATGGCCTGATCCCAATCGACCCCTTGCTGATTGATCAGGGCTGTTGTTGTGTTAAGCTCCTCTGGAAGCCCGGTACGAGCTGTAGGACCAGCCTTGATTCGGAGACTGGCTGGTCGACATCGGCAAGCTGATTTGCCAAATCTGATAATTGTTGACAATAGTCCTCCACCGAAGAACACGAGCCGAGTGTAAGATTACAAAACCTGGTCACTAGAGACGCGGCTCGGGCCTTTTTATTACTGAGAAAAATCTTCTCCAATTTCACCCAAGCGGCGCGTGCAGTGGCCTCTGTGTCAAGAACACGCTTCAAGTAGTTATCTGATACAGTGCTGAATATCCATTGCATAACCAGGGCATCGATCTCCTTCCACTGATCATAATCAGTGGCTGTGATATCCGGAGCAGGGGACCCGTCAATGTGATTGAGAACCTTATAAGCAACCGCATGTAAACGGAATAATTTGACCCAAGATGTGTAAGTGACGGTGGTGCCATCAAGGGTTCGGATCTTAGTTTGAATGTTTGTGACCGAATAGGCCCCGTGGAGAGGGTTGGTTTTGGTGTCGGTTGAAGGGTGGAGCGGGTTGGTTTTGGTGTTTGTTGAAGAACCCGGGGCTGCATCATCTGTTTTAGTCATGGTGGGTCGATCGATGGATTAGGGTAGGAGATATCAGGAAGGTATCGAACAAAAATAGGGTTGAAGAGGATTGAGAGGGTATTCAGAACCGTGGCTCTGATACCATATAAGAATGTTATGGTGTAAATCTCAATGAATCATTATTGAATGAATGGAGCCCCTTATATAGGGGAAAATACAATCATTTGAGGTTATTTCTTGACATCTCAATGAAACATATTAAGCTGCAACTTTTATGGTTCAATAAGATTCTGCCCTGCTATTTTTTCTTTATAGTAACAAACTTACATGTTAATGAAGATGTATTTATTACTGCCAATCATATAAACCTGATTATAACTATTTCATTCTATCACACTAAAGGGTTGTAGAGAGTGTTGGAGAAGGTGTACATGGAGTTGTTGAAGGTGACACTGTGATCCCAATTTTCTTGCCAGATTGCGGTGAATGTATAGATTGCTTGTCTGAAAAAAGCAACATATGCACAAAGTTTCCTTTCAGTCTTTCTCCTTGGATGGACAGAGAAGAAACAAGCAGGTTCACAAACATTAATGGAGAAACTTTATACCACTTCTTGTCTGTATCGAGTTTTAGTGAGTACACAGTGGTTGATATTGCACATTTAACTAAAATCAATCCAGCGATCCCACCTAACCGAGCTTGCCTCTTAAGTTGTGGAGTATCAACTGGTAAATTATACTCTTCATATACCTTTTTTACAATTTATTTTTGGGTTAATTGCATGCTACAGCAATCCGCTATTGATTTGCTGGTAATTGGGTAACAGGTTGTTATTTAATAGGTCACTGAACTATCATTTTCATTTTCTCACTTGTAGGTCACCGATCAACTATCAGTTTTTTTTTACCATCCAAGTCCCCATGTCCCATGTCACTAGTTGACATGGGATTTGGACGATAAAAGATGATAGTTTAATGACTTGCATACAAAAAGTAAAGTTTGGTGTACCGTGTAGCAAAAAAGATAATTAGCAACAAAAGAATGTTTGTTACCATACCATGCAATTAACCATTTAAATTTAACAAGGAGTGTATCTTGACTTTTGGGTCCGTACCATTTTAATTTCAAACCAACATGGATTTTAGGATTTTCTGGTAAGGTTTGTTAAACGCGCTCAGCTAACGCTTAGAATGAGAATATGTATGCTAAAGTTGATAGTATCCATATACATTGTGAATCTGGGAAGTTCTAAGTTCGCCATTTGGGGTCATACATACTATAAAGTCCACTTCAACATTGATATGAATCCTAAAACTTCTGCTTAGAACATGATAACCAGATTCTGTTTTTGAGCTAGTGCTACAAAATATTATATATATTTGAGTCGTAAATTGGTAACAAGATCTACCAATTTCGAATTCGGAAAGTACTAAGTTCGACCTGAAGAGTCTTATGCTTTCAGGGGTGGGTGCTGCCTGGAAAACAGCCAAGGTGGAAGCTGGAACAACAGTTGCTATATTTGGACTTGGTGCCATCGGGCTAGCGGTATGATTTTACTCTAACTATTTTAGGACTATTTTGTTAAAATCATGATCTTTACACATAAAACCTTCAAATAACCTTGTAAGATCGTGATGACATTACATGTTATACAAAACTGATAACTCGATTATGAACGAGCTAGTAATGCTTTTGTGACACACAAAGGCTTCAAATAATATTGTGATGACCATGAATTGTTTTTACAGGTTGCTGAAGGAGCGAGGCTGTGCGGAGCAAAGAGGATCATAGGTGTTGATGTGAACCAGGACAAGGGTGAACTAGGTAGTTTCTAATTTGGATCTTTATAACAATATAATAACTTTCCATTCATAAGGATCATAGGTGGAGTTGAATACACTGATATTTTATTTTGTTAACAGGAAAGAAATTTGGAGTAACTGATTTTGTGAACCCTGGTAATATTGGGGACAAAACTGTGACTCAGGTAACTTAACCATTCTTAAATCATTATTCAACACCACAGGATATTACTTGATCAATGATAAAATGAGGAACAAATGATGTTCTTTTGGGGCAGGTAATATTGGAGATGACTGGAGGGGGTGCAGACTATTGCTTTGAGTGCGTTGGTTTGTCGTCACTGGTGCATGAAGCTTATGCTTGTTGTAGAAAGGTCGGTTTTATTTTTATTTTTGTTCGGATTATTCTGTTTTAAAACCATTTTCAATTAAATAAGACTCAAGAAACAGTCAAATAAGCTGCTGATATTTCATCATCTTCCAACTAACTTTATGCACCAACTGATGTTTCATATGTGATTGCAATGTTTAGGGATGGGGAAAGGTAGTTGTCGTGGGAGTTGACCACCCGCAAGCAATGTTGACTTTTAATTCTTTTGACGTACTTCATAGTGGGAAATCGATCATGGGATCCTTTTTTGGAGGTCTCAAACCAAAATCCGATATTCGTGTCCTTGAAAAACGCTACATCGATAAGGTAAGAAGAATGCTGTCTCTTTGCTTCTCCATCTTTGACTTCCGAGGTCAAACCAAAGCACCTCTAATTTCTATCATTCTAAAGTCATATGGTTCTTAGTACAAATTAACACTCAATATCTGACCTCCATTATACAATTTTAACATACATTATAAAATTCTTCACAAATTTAAGTGTTTATACCAAAATTTTCAAGGAATTATCAGTTCTTATGATCTCAAAAGTCAAACTGCAGATTTTTGAGCGGTTGACGTGAGTAGAAAGTGCAGGTTATACACAATTGATGAAGGTTAATAATAATTCATGATCAATTCAGGAACTACATCTTGATGAATTTGTGACACATGAAGTTGACTTTGAAGAAATCAACAAGGCTTTTGACTTGATGACTGAAGGGAAGAGTTTAAGGTGTATAATCTGGATGAACAAATGATTAAAGCTTTATTTTAACTTCTAGAAGTTGTAATCAAAGATGACAACAATGCAAAGTTCCTAATAAAATATATTAATAATACATGTGTTATCTGCAATCCTCGGCTCATCTTGGCTGATTACCCATTGGAATCTTATGAAGTCATTTTCTAACCTCAAATTCATATTTGTTTTTGTTGAAATTTATTATATTTGCATGTTGTCAAGCTATTCAAATTAGAATATGTCACCAAATGACAACCATTCAAATCTATTTTATATAGATTACACAAAAATATTTCTCATAACCAAAATTAAAATGAACAAAATAAAGAATTTATAAAACTCAATTATTATCATATCACAAATTATCCGTTTAAAAACTGAAGCAACAAACTATGAAAAATATATAATAATGAAACAAAATGATAATGAGATTTCGAAAACACGTAGTTTTATACTTTAAAAGACGGTTAAATGTATCCCTCAATATACCTCCTTTTGATTCAATTGATTTTAATTTCTTTTACAAATGCATATATGTCCATATATGACCTTGTATATGCCCTCGTAAACCCTCGCATACGTCACATAAATGCATGTACGCTCTTTAGCCCTCATAGATGCCCGTATTTAAGGTTTTAAAAGATGAAATAATTGATACGAGAAGATGGTACATTAACTAAAAATATAGGTGGTGTATGCCTAGGACAAACCTTGTTATAAGAAGTGCCTAGGTTATAACTAGGTTGAAACACACATTGTGCTGTACTTAAAGAGTGTGCATCTTCATTGGACTATTTCTATTGATACGTCCATCTCAAGATACATCATCCCACTGACATTACACCTACCGATTGGAAGTTAGTAACTAACCAAGTTTTTATATAATTTAATTTGATGCCTATCAAATTATCAATAAACAGGTCCAATGGATGGAAAATGATGTTGAAAATTTTAGTATTTTCAGCTAATGGTAAATTGGCAACCAAAAAAAATTTACTCATTTCTAAAGGACATGCTGATGTAGTAGTGTATTTTTTAACCAAATCATTATAGGCTCAAATCTTGAAAATTCAAAATTTGCCAATTTTCTTCTTCTGTAACAGCATCAATGACAACAAACGGCAATGATAATAATGGATACGCAATTTGAATAAAAAGTCAAGTTGTTGTGGGTGTATATATATACACATCCTTTTTTTACAATATCATTTAACATAGATATAACATAATTTTAATGTGTACTATAAGCATGATAGATGTTATGGTTTGATGAACAGTAAATAATAAAATTTATAAATCCAAAAAAGATAATAACGAAATTGAAAAACATGCATATGACTAATGGTGCTTAGTTATTATTTTTTCTTTGACTACCTTCATTAAAGGGGTTTCTTGCTTGAATTATTAATCAGTAAAGCGTAATTTGAATCGAACCAAATTTCAATTACACAATTAATTTACCTTTTGACTTTATTCAATCGGGTTTGCATATAAACTAAGTTTCTAATTTGGCTTTTCAATCAATTTCTTACGATTTTTGGACTGATTCAACCAAAATGTTCGAATTCCAATTCTATAGATAATTATGTATTTTTATAAAGGAAAATTGGATTTTAATAATCAAAACTATTATTCATTAACTTATAATAATTTGTACTATTAATTTGGTTGGTGATAATTCTAACTTTTACTTTTATTACTAATTTATACTAGCATGATTATCATACATTCACACTTGATTTGCATTAATTTAGGCTCGATTTAGCATCTAAATTTTTTATTTCGTTCATAATCATTATTATAAACAAATCGTATGCAAATCAAACATGAATATTTAATAATTATGTTGATAAGATTGTTGTTAGTAATAAAAGTTAAAGCTTAATTCGTTATCTGCTAAAACTAATCGCATAAATTATTATCGGCCACTAAGTAATAGTTTGGATTATAAAAATCAAATTCGTCTTTTATAAAAAGGAAAACATATCATTTCATTTATTTTTATGTATTATTAACTTTATTTATTTTCTAATTATTAGTTTATGCTAATTTGAACAAAAAAAAAATCCAATATCTAATGATCCCATAAACGTATAAGAAAACGGTGATTCCCGCCGGGTCCTCACCAATAATATTAGACAAAATTACAGAAAACGTCATTTAGGTTTATAAAAAATTGCATGTATCATCATTTATCTTCAAAAAGTACTCTAATCATCATTTATGTATATCTTTTATAACAGATTTCGTCCTTTACACTAACTGCGGTTAAGTTATTCTGTTAAGTCAATGGTAATTTGATGTTTTTACCTCTAAAAGACTATTTATGTAATTAAACATAAAGAACGTTTTCTGCAACTCTTTTACCTTTTAATTAATTTATGCATTTTTATAATTATACATATACACATGATTTATATATATAACTTAACATATATTATTTAGTTATTTTTATCAACATTTTACATATAAATATAATTTATGTAAATAGTATTATTATTTTTTATACTTACGCCCTTATCCCTATATACTTTACCTTTAATATTTTTTATAAGATATTTTTATATAATTATAGATTATTACCTTAAACTTGTTTTTTTAATCTAAGATATAATAATGATTAATAGAGAGGGTCACCTATGATTAGTTTTTTTAATTAAGTTTTAACTAAATTTCATGAATCATTCCTCATGTGTTTTTTTAACTAAAAATATATTCTAGTTTTAAGTAAAAACAAAAAAATAAAACCAAACGGAAAATAGACGTAAAAACATTGAACTACGCACGTGAAACATAAAACATTAAAAACAATAACTAAGCCGATCTAGGACCTGAGCATTTTGACATGGCTTATCAACTGAAAAAAATAGGCATAAAAACGTAGAGTCACACACGCACGTTGCTGCTTGTTTAACTCCGAAGTGTAAAACGAAAAGTTTATAAAAGATAAAAAGTATATGCGACCAAAGTTGAAAGTAAAAAATTATAAGGGTACAATTGTAAACGATATAAAAGTATTAGGGTTAAAATTTTACAAAAAAATTATAGATAAAAAAAACAAAAGTAGACACAACCACTAAAGGTAAGGTACAAATTTGATGCATAATTTATTTGATAATTAGTAATATATATAATGTCTTTTAAATTAATAAAAAGTTGTTCCGTGTCTAAATTTTTTACTTAACATAATAATATTAATACAAATTTAATAATATAAATTTAAATTAGTTAATAAATAATTATTAACTAATTTTAATTATATTATTAAAAGTTATGATAAAATTTGTTAATTTGTATAATATATGTTACTTGTATATCTTTATTAAAATAAAATAATTAAAAAATTAGAGTAAATTACAAATATTGTCCTTTATGTATTGCCAAAATTACGAATCTTGTCCTTAAACTTTGATAATTACACTGATTGTCCTTTATTCGAAAGTTTGTTACATTTTCTGTCCTTTACACTAATTGAAGTTAACTTTTTCTGTTAAGCTTTTATTAAATAACATTTTTACCCTTAATCTTTAAAAGACGAAATATGTCATTTATATTTTTCTTCTTTCTCCTTTTCAATTCTCACCATTTTTATACAAACTTATTTTAAATATTATTGATTGATTAATTTTATTTTTTTTATAAAATATAAAGTTGTTTATAGAACTTTAATTTATTATAATCTTTTTATTTATTCAGTTTAGCAATTTACTTCTTTAAAGTTTTAATTAAATAAGTTACATAATTATTTTTTTGTAAGGAACAAAGTTATTGAAAATTATATCTTTTAATTTTTTTATTTTAGAGTTTTAGTTCAAAGGTAAATCAATTAAATTTTAGAATATTATGCTATCAACTTTAAACTAAAACCACAGAATCAGAAAATAAAACTTAAAAGATCTGGTTTTAAATTACTTTATTCTTTATAAAATTGTTATGTCACTTATTTAATTAAAATTTTAACAACTTAAACTTATTAAAAATTTAGTTAACACCACACTATCAAACTTATCCAAAATTATCATCGTAACATCTAATGGAACATACAATAACCATCATATGTCATAAAAAGAGCTACCACATTTTGGTTGACATCATAACGTCAAGAAGCTTTTAAGTGTTCTTCATGTTGTTTCTTGAATTATAGTATGATTTATGACATATTTCAGGTAATAAATAAGTAACTATGTGTATATAATGATTATTTTTTTAGACATGGTATGTTTTTTTTGGGTTATTGTATATTTCATGAGATGTTAAGATGATAATTTTGGATAAGTTTGATAGTGTGGTGTTAACTAAATTTTTAATAAGTTTAAGTTGTTAAAATCTTAATTAAATAAGTTACATAACAATTTTATAAAGAACAAAGTAATTTAAAACCAGATCTTTTAAATTTTATTTTTTGATTTTGTGGTTTTAGTTTAAAATCGATAGCATAATATTCTACAATTTAATTGGTTTACCTTTGAACTAAAATTTAAAATCAAATAACTTCGTTCCTTACAAAAAATAATTATGTGACTTATTTAATTAAAACTTTAAAGAAGTAAATTACTAAACTGAACAAATAAAAAGATTATAATAAATTAAAGTTCTATAAACAACTTTATATTTTATAAAAAAAATAAAATTAATCAATCAATAATAGTTAAAATAAGTTTATATAGTTTGTATATAAATGATGAGAATTGAAAAAGAGAAAGAAGAATAATATAAATTACATATTTCGTCCTTTAAAGATTAAGGGTAAAAATATCATTTAATAAAAATTTAACAGAAAAAGTTAACTTCAGTTAGTGTAAAGGATAGAAAACGTAACAAACTTTCAAATAAAGGACACTCAGTGTAATTATCAAAGTTTAAAGATAAGATCCATAATTTTGGCAATACTTAAAGAAAAATATTTGTAATTTACCCAAAAAATTATATGTATAGCAAATTTTGAAATAAAAACTAATTACTAAAAACGTCATTTAAATTAGGTTTAAAGTGTTAAAAATAGTCCTTTAAGGGATAAAAAGACTAAAATGCCATTGATTTAACGAAGAAAATTAACGTCCATTAGTCTCAAGAACATAATCTGTTATAAAAATTATACATAAAGGATGATTAAAATAATTTTTGAAAATAAACTGTCATAACTGCAATTTGGACTTTTTGTGTAAACGGAATCCAACAGGCCTCTCACAATTCACAAACCGACGAAAAATACACTACAGACTCGTCGCCGGAGATGGACGCAAAAATCTCCGGCAGCACCTCCGGCAACCCCATCCGATGCAGAGGTAAATTGTCATCTTCAACACATGTTTCACAACTCTAACTAATCCCAACGTCTATAACAGTTTGAAATGTGAGATTTAGATTTCACAATGGTTCCGATGTATTCAATAAAGAACACCAACTATTTGATGAAATGTTGCGTTTGTTGAACTCTTTGATTTCGTTGTTGAACTGATGGAGTATTATTATACGTGTTGTTGACTGTTGGTAGCTGCGGTTGCTAGGAGACCAGGGGAGCCGCTGGTGATAGAGGAAGTGATTGTGGCTCCACCGCAGCCTCGCGAAGTTCGAATTAAGATCATATGCACTTCTCTTTGTCATAGTGATGTTACCTTTTGGAAACTGGAGGTATAGAGCCGTTGACTTTGGGATTTGATCATAGTTATGATGAATCTGAAATTCTGAATCTATTGAGTGTTTTGTTGATGTTAATTAACATCTGATGTGCTGATGTTTTTGTTCATGAAGCATCCACCTGCTATTTTCCCAAGAATACTCGGTCATGAAGCAATGGGGTAAGGGTTATATTAAGTTCATGCGTTTCTTGATGAATCTGTTGATTTTTTTGTTTATTTTGTGTTATGATTTCTGTTTATTTGGGATAATTGTTTCATGGTGTGTAATTACCCTTGCATTTACTCTCACTAGTTGAAGTCAAACATGTAAACAAGTTCAAACCTTCAACACACTGATTTGATTACACCTGCAATCATGACCCATTTTCTAGGAAATGAGCTGATTTGGGTAATTGTTTGCTAAACGGGTGACCTGATCCAAATTATACGATGGGTTAAAATGTTTCACTCTTATAAAACTTGGTTAACTCAGATGTCAGAAAGGTCCAAATTGATACTTTTGATGTTTCTTTTTTCTTTTTTCAAGTTTGTTTCAACCCATAGAGGGTAGCAAGCGGTAAGATTACTGTTTTTGTGACCTTGAGATCATGAGTTTAAACTATAAGAAACAGTCTCCTGCACAAAGTGTAGGTTAAGACTGCGTACTAGCCCCTCTCGACCCCTACACAAAGGGGAGCTAAATCTAGCACTAGGTGCGCTTTTTCTTTTTCAACTCGTATCCATTTTGCTCAGAAACCATTATGAGTGAAACCAAATTGAAACTTCTTCAAGATAGACCTATTTTGACCCGCAACCTTTTTGTCCCCACCCGCATTCCAGTTTTGACTAGCATAAAACTGATGATTTATTGATCTTGATGGATGCTTACAGGTGATGGTACGGCTGTTTGTGTGGCTATAAAATTTTAACTTTATGAATAAAGATGTTTTTGGCCCCTAGCTATAAAATTTCTTCTTTATGGAAACAATTATTAAGTATCATAACTATGTATTTATTAATTTCAAATTCAAAAATCATATTATAATCATTTCTATTGCTGCATTAAAGGGTTGTAGAAAGTGTTGGAGAAGGTGTACATGAAGTTGTTGAAGGAGACACGGTGATCCCAATTTTTTTACCAGATTGTGGTGAATGTACAGACTGCTTATCCCATAAAGCAACCTATGTTCAAAATTACCTTTCAGTGTTTCTCCGTACATGGATAGAGATAAAACAAGTAGATTCACAGACATTAATGGAGAAACATTATACCATTTCTTGTTTGTATCAAGTTTTAGTGAATATACAGTGGTTGACATTGGTCATGTGACTAAAATTGATCCCCAAACACCACCAAATAGAGCTTGCCTCTTAAGTTGTGGAGTGTCAACCGGTAAATTTCCTTCTTCTTTATTGTTTTTACTATTTACTTTTCAACGATGAAATGCTAACAGTTAACTTATATAGTTTTGAGTACATGATAATTTTAGGGGTTGGTGCTGCTTGGAAAACAGCAAATGTGGAAGCTGGAACAACGGTTGCTATATTTGGATTGGGTGCCATTGGGCTCGCGGTATGATCATGTTTAGTTCAAATTGAAAGGATACTATTAAACTTGTAGGATTTACACAAAGGCTTTAGCACAACACATTCTGTGATTAGACATAGTAAGACATAAACACACCATATAAATATCACTACAAGAATCTAGAGAAAGAGGGGGGGGGGGGGGGGGGTCGACACAGCCTGTTTAGCACCTCTTGATTCTAAATCAACTTTAGTGATGTTAAAAAACATGACGTTTCATTTTTTTCCTAGGTGGCTGAGGGGGCAAGACTATGTGGAGCTAAGAGGATCATAGGGGTTGATGTGAACCAAGACAAGTTCGAATTAGGTAAACTAAATCTGTGATTTGAATCTGTATAACAATGTGGAATCTTCCCATTTCTGTTGAGGCTACTGGCTATCTATGAGTTTAGTTTTTCAAAGCTTTGTTTTACATCTGATGTTTTCTTTAATTTACAGGAAAGAAATTTGGAGTGACTGATTTTATAAACTCCCGTAACTGTGGGGACAAATCTGTGAGCCAGGTAACTTAACCGTGGTTATATCTTCATTAGACACCATAATATGTTTCTTTGTCGCATTATTAGTTAATTTTTATACCATAAAGTTGTTGCTTAAAACAGGTAATAATGGAGATGACTGGTGAGGGTGCAGACTATTGCTTTGAGTGTGTGGGGATGTCATCGCTGGTGTATGAAGCTTATGCTTCTTGTAGAAAGGTCTATTCTATCTCTTATCACAATATAAATCCTCGCCAGTGATAATGGGCCAGCTATTAGGTGGGCTTTTATGCCCAATTCTCATGCATAAAAGCCCGACCCAGTTTGATAAACTTTTTCCAAAATGGATGCCTTTTTTAAAATGGTATGCATTTTCACCATCTCGAACTCTTTCTTATGTTCAGGGATGGGGGAAAACAGTTGTGTTGGGAGTTGACCAGCCGGGGGCCAAGTTGACTTTCAGTTCTTTTGAGGTGCTTCATAGTGGTAAGTCTATTATGGGCTCCCTTTTTGGAGGTATCAAACCAAAAATTGATATCCCAATACTCATAAAACGCTACATGGATAAGGTTAGCACAATCTGTCTCTTTCATTGTCTGTCTTTGACTTTTAAAGTCAAACTATTAGTTTTTTGAAATTCTAGTTGATATGATTTTTTTAATAATTGAATACCAACACTCAGCTACTTGTTATGTTTGTTCTAGAGTTTGATGTGTATTATAAACTCTTGATCTTCTCAGGAACTACAACTTGATGAATTCGTGACACATGAGGTTGACTTTGAAGACATCAACAAGGCTTTTGATTTGCTCCTTGAAGGGAAGAGTTTAAGATGTGTGATTTGGATGAGAAATGATTGAATTTGTTGAACCAAACAGGATTTTATTTATGTATGTTGTTATCATAAGCATCATTTTTAACCATTGTGTTAAGTTCTTGATTTTACATTTCTAATAGAGTAAATTGTTATTTTCGGTTTCATATCAATTTTATCATTTTAGTATTTGTGTTTTACTTTTTACTGTTTCTGTTTCAATACCCATGTTTCAAAAAAAGTTTATCCGAAATTACTAGACTACATTTTAATGGTTAAAAAGGGCTCCGATTAACTAAAAAGTAAATATATATTTTCATTGGAACTAGTAATTAGTAAACAAATGAATAACTAAGAGTAAAATAAGATAAAACAAGGGACTGTGGGTGTTCTCATTTCAAGTTGCTAACATGAAGTAACAATGTTTTGTTGCACACACACTCACTCACTGTGCTTTACTAGTTTGTTCTCAATCTTGTTCGTCTTCCCTCTCTATCCCTCAAATTCTCCATTGTTCCTCACAGTTGTTCACTCAAGCTTCATCAATGGCGGACATAAGAGGGTTTTTGAGTGTTGCAGGTGGATTTTAGCTGATGAGACAGAGCATTTGAAAGAAAATGATAATTTTCATGGGTTCATCATGTGATGAACCCTAAACCCTAAAGTCCCAACAGCCTGTATCGAGTGGGCTAAAGAACAGGACCGGCCCAAAAAAGAATTCAAGAAACCTATAAGATATTTGGATTAAGTCCATTAGTTAATTGATTAAGTCAGACATGTTTGTTTTTCTTTTTTTTTATTATTTTTTTTAGTTTTTTTTTATGGTTTCTACTTTCTAAGTGGCCGTTGTGGGAGACCGGGTCTTAATGGCATGCATGTTTATATTCCTTGCATTGTTTTGTATTTTGAAAATTTGCTCCAAAAAATCTTATCATTCTCTAATTTTTCTTGGGAGTTTAGGCCCATCAATTTGGTGCTTTCGTTTAAATACATATAACTATATAAGAGCATATTCAAGTGGGTTGATCCATACATACATATTGAGGTTGGTTCTAAACTCATTCACTCCTTTGATACAATTCTCTTAAAATACGGTTATTTAGAACAAACGTTTACGTTATGTTCTCTTTAAGTAGAGAAGAGAAGGGAAGTGGAAGGAAGATAAATCAGTTTTGTTCCAGAGTTTTGTTATAGTTATTCACAACTAAATGTCAAGAAAATTTTCAGTTGTTCACAACTAAATGCCATTTGAAAGCAAAGAAAACGTTATGGGTTTTGTTTAAGACTTTTAACAATATGTAAGAGTTAGCATAGGTTGTAATCCCTTCTTTACTTGCTTAACTCATAAAATCCTTGGGTGGGGTATAGTTCTTTTATAGGTGGATGAGTGTTTTTCTAATGAATCATTATTAAGGGCGTTTAAAAATGTTCGAATCTGTAACATCCAAAAATTCGGATTCGGATATTGACATTGAAAAGTTTCGAATATTCGGATATTTGTTTATCCGAAAACTAAAAATATTTTTTTTAAATGTTAAATGTTAAAATTTTCTTTTAGGTTGAGACTTTTTAGTGTATTTTAGGACTTTGCAATGCAAGTTAGTTTTTGACATTATTTTTATAACAACATATACATCTAATTATTGCAAAAAAAAAATAATAAAAATTAATAATTAATAATGAATTCAAATATCCGAATCATTATCTGTATCCATAATTTCCGGATATGAATATGGATAGTAATTTTTACTATCCGAAAATTTCGAATATCCGAATTTAAACACCGCATTCATTATGTATTTATGTGTAGCATATGAACTTGTTAGACTAGATCCATTAGAAGATATCCTTTACAACAATGATTAGCTGTATTTATTTAGTCAGAAAACAATTACTTTAGAATCTGTTATAATGAAAACGTAAAAAATCATTTGTAAACACTCAAAGGTTATCTTTACAGTTTCTGATAAAATTATATTGTTTATTTAAAATTTTATTAACTTAATTTCAATATCTAGATTCGAGCTTTAACAAATAAGCAATCAATCGAATTTATTTGAATATTTATTCCTTAAAAATGTTCCTTACCTTTTTATAAGGATAACTTGTAGTCGTGTATACCTCCGAATACAATGTATTTGTTCGGACGACAATATGTCAATATGTACTGTTATTAATTATTATACTTTACTTTTTACGAGGTTATGCTTGAAAGCAGTGTCATGTGCCATAGGACCCACCACGCACGTGAGTCATTGGGTCCCTTAATTTTCTCCAGTTTTCAAAGGCGACACGTCAGCTCCATCAAACCGACCATAGCCCCTAAACCCCGGCCCCACCTCTCGAATTGACGAAACAATCCCCACACAACACAAAACACGACGTCGTATAGAAAGTTTACAAATCAAATCGCACCACTTACTGAATGACACGTGGAGGCTCGTCACTTGTTAGACGTGACAACTGACAAGTGACAACCGACCATCACCGATTCACCGGATGGGACCCACCGGGGGGACCCACAGGTAGCACATCTTTCCACGTAATCGTCCACGTGGCATGATGTGAGTGGATAAGTACGTTAACGCATTACAGCGTGTCTCTCTCATGCTTTTATGCTTTGCCCCAGTCTACACTTTCCTTACGACATCCCTTCAATGATTCAAAGCATTTTACACTTTATTTTGGTTCTTTCCTTGTCGATTTATTCAAAAATGGTATTATTAGGTATGAATACTTGTTTAAGAACATAAATTAGATATGATAAAGCTATCTTCTTGTTTAGGTTATGAATCGGATAATATATAAAACTGTAGCATACATATATTTATTTTATTATAAAGATGATATATGTTATGATGATTAATATGTTTATATATAACTCTTTTTTTTTCTATCCTTTAAGAGTTGTTTTTCATTTGACATGTCATGTGATCTTAGAAGTTAATTTAAATATATTACAAAATAATTGTTTTAATGGGTATTTTATATCTTCACGGTATTATCAATTATGGCATGCCGTTAAGATAATCTATGATTACATTCACGCTCTTCCTTATGAAATTAATATGTAGATTTGGTCTACCTTTTAATTTAGTTGATTTTAGTGTTGTTTGAGAAGGCTCAATCGTGATATATAAGAATGAATTTAACCAAGGTTAGAAGTAAATGTTATCTTTTAATTTTTAAATTTGATGGCCCAAATTGACATCAAACAAATAACTACGTCTAGTTAATAGATATTCGTACTAAAACATGATTACACTAGTAAAAATTTATTGGATCACTACTAATGACCATAACAAAATAACTGAACCTCTCAAGCTAATAAATACATGAATATTTGTTCAGATGTAAGACGTTATGCTTAATAACAATACAAATATTATACTAGAAACCTTATTCTAGAAGTGCCTCTTACTGTATCATAACGGATAATATGATAACCAAATCTGAATATAAGCTTTGTGCGTACATCTTCTTGTATTCATGTATTGGAAAATAAATGCATTTTCGTTATCCCAAAATAAGTTATAGACGAACTAGATTTGAGCAACTGTCTTCAAATTTGTGAATCTCATAAGAGTGTCTTTTTTCACATGATATATGATATATCAATATATGCCTTTTATAATTGCATAACTCATGATTTTGATACCGTTATTTTTTTAACGGTTAATTAGATTACTGACGGGCCAATAACCACCCGTTATCTCCGTTATTCGAGTACACAACCCGGTCTTACCTTTAGAAGGAAACTCACTATGATGAGAGAAAACGCTTGACCCAACCTAGAATGTTTTTTTTTAATCACAGATGAAACTTGAACACAAAACTTCCTCTTATTTTAAACTTAAAAAGTGATTACTTATGGTGTGAATTTTAAAGATTTCTAACTTGTAAAATTATGTATTTTATTAAAACATAAGTTTTCAATCCCTAATTACAATTCTCTTCTGACATTATTTGCAAAAATATAAAAGTTTACCAAGTTAAAACTTAAAAGAGAGATAGATGCAATTACCCCATAAAAATATTTGAAAAAATAACCCAGGTTCCTAAGATTTATTATATAGAATAGTAATATACTTTTTAATTTCTATGCAGCATTCTATTACGTTATTTTCTAAGAACCAAGTTATTACCTAATAGTGTCACTTTTACGTTACTATAAACTTTTATATAACTTTGTATCTTTATACGTAAAACTAATATCATAATTTGCATATAAACTTTAAATCATTCACTTAAAAAACAATTCTTAATAATATTATTTATTGATTATCAATTGAAAATAATAACCGACATCTCGAGAATCCTCTCGCTAACTTGTACCTTAATCGCGTAGAGTACGTGTTGCATGCTTCTATAAATACACCCCCTCACAACTTCTTCACTCACAATATCAAACCCCTCTAATTCAATCAATCAAAAAACAAACCTTTCATCTTTATACTAATAACTCTCAGTTTTTATTGTTGATTTCAATTGTTCTTTCATCATGTCTGACGAAGTAGTTTACCATCATGCCCCCAAAACCGAAGAGCACGGCGAAACCACGGTGAAGGTGGAGCCCGAGGCTGTGGAGAAGTCGGATCGCGGGTTGTTTGATTTCATGGGGAAGAAAGAGGAAGAAAAAAAGTGTGAAGACGCCGCGATCTCGTCGGAATTTGAACAGAAAGTTCAGGTTTCTGAACCGGAGCCGAAACCGGAACCGGAGGAGAAGAAGGAAAGTTTGCTTGAGAAACTTCACCGGACCGGTAGCAGTTCCAGCAGTGTAAGTTTTTAGCCACTATTGACAAGTTAATATTATGATACTGTGTTAATTAGTAACTTATTATTTATCCGAACGAGTCAAACAGGATGACAGTTTGTAAATATTATGTAATTATGTTGTGAACATATTAACATGTCTATATGTTATACTAATAGAGTATACGTGTCAAAACATGTACCTGCTGTCTTTCGGGTCGTTATATTATGATTCTTGTTTATTAGATTAATCTGGATTAACCTTTAAAACGTTTATTGATTTGGGAATTTTTTTTAACAGTCTAGCGATGAGGAGGAGGACGAGAACGGGGAGAAGAAGAAGAAAAAGAAGCCGTTGAAGGAGAAGATCAAGGAAAAGATTGACGAGTTCAAAGAAAAGAAAGACGAGGAAAAATTGGAGAAGCACGAGGCCGACACATGTGTCCCGATCGAGAAATACGAAGAATCAGCGGTCCCACCACCTGAAGTTGCCCACCCAACCCCGGCTCCTGCCCCAGAGGAAAAGAAGGGATTTATGGAAAAGATTAAAGAAAAACTACCCGGACATAAGAAGCCCGAGGAGGAGCATGTTACTGCTCCTCCTCCACCACCGCCAGTTGCGGTGGTTCATGACGAAGAAGGTGAACATAAGGAGAAAAAGGGTATTTTTGAGAAAATTAAAGAGAAAATCCCAGGGTATCATTCAAAGAGTGAAGAGGAGAAAGAAAAAGAGAAAGTGAAAGATTGTGATTGAGGCAAAAGCAAAAAAGCAAAATGGTTTGTGTGGTGGCATGCTTTGATACTTGATAATCCTTACAAGTGTGGTGGGTCAATGATGTGTTTTGCTTTTATGTCTTGTTGAATAAGTGTTTTTCATGTTTATTTGTTTGAAATTTCTTGTGTGGTGTTGTTTGGATTTGGGTTGTAAGTCTATACATTTTTATTTGTATAGATTGTATTTTGTTTATAAACCCTTAAATATCTTATTGAGCTTTATAATATATAAATATTTGTGTTTATTATAATTATTCATAAAAGGTAGATTAATTACTAAATGTTTTATTATTCTAATTTTTATATGTGGAATCATAGTTCAAATATTCAATATCCTTGATTGGATGATATATATATATTTTTAATTATCTCGAGTTGGTGCTAGGATAAGATAATAAACTACATTATTGCATAGATAATTTATATTTTAATCTACTCTTCACGAATAATTAAAAATGAATGTTGCATCCTCCTAATCTATATGCCTGCTCACCACGACATGATAATGCCACTTTAACATCATACTAATCGCTAATATCCTACCTGATTATTTGCTTGGATCTATTATTTTGGCAACAGCTAAATTAAAGCTAAATGAGTTTTATATAGTATAATATAATGTTTAAAAGTTTTTAATTTTTTAACAGTAATTGAATATAACGTGCTAATCGTTTAATGTAAATGAACTCTCGCTTCTCAAATAATACCATTTTCCCTTCTGGGCTTTGAGCTGTTGGGCCACTGTTACCTGTTGGGCCTTAGTAGGATGATTCCGGGCCCCTTGTTTTGACTCGCTTGTGTGTTGCCGTGTTGGTTTAAAACTCTTTTGCTTTAAATTTATAAACGTTTCCTAAATCTCAAAATAGCCCCTTAACTTTATGAAATTTGATTATAGTTAACAATTTGTGTTTTATAATTACACAATCAGTTCTAATTTAAAGGATGATTAAAAACTAAAAACCCCCCTTGAGTATCTTCGGACTATAGGAATTTTGATTTTCCACTTTATGTCATTTTTGCGAGTTGACCGAAGAGGTAAATAATACTTTTATGGATGCAGATACTTGATGTAGATTTGGATCTGGTTACAGTACTAGAGTGGCTTACTACTTTTACCTCTTCTTATTTAGACGGATGCCACTCTTATTTTAAACAGTCGATCGGGATAGAAAAGAAGACCCAAATTAAATTTATTCTACTTTTTGATTGACTTGGAATGTTCTTTATTTCAAGT